>OZ010794.1:216282472-216591437 GCA_963932465.1 Maratus speciosus
TATATGAAAATACAGCCATCTATTTTTTTCTTTGTGTATAGAGTCGCATTTTATGAGTTTTTAGCCTTTTCTAACAAAATTTAATGTATTAATACAATCAATAAAAGAAAAAACGCCATACTGGAAGATTTCATTTTGCAACAAACAATTCTGAGTAACTAAATTTTAATTTCTTTATTTTCAGGATACACTTTCCTCTGACCGCCTTATTATTATATGATTATATGATTATATGAAATATTGTTTTACGATTATTTTATATCAATATTATTATAGGATTATATGAAAATACAGCCATATTTCTCACTTTTACTTAATTAGTTATATAATTACTTAATTATAATAATCATATAATTACTTAAAATTACTTTATTACTGAATTAGGTATATAATTAATTAGGTATATATATTTATATGAAAATACAGCCATCTATGTTTTTTTCTTTGTGTATATAGTCACATTTTATGAGTTTTTAGTGTTTTCTACTAAAATGTAATGTAATAATACAATCAATAAAAAAAAACCGCTATATTGGAATATTTTATTTTGCGACAAACAATTCTGAGATAAATAACTAAAATTTAATTTCTTTATTTTGAGGATACACTTTCCCCTGACCGCTTTATCAATAAAATGGCTAGACAATAGCAAATTTCTCACTATTTCAAATGACAAATTCCCTTTATTATAACTCAGAGCTTAAATTCTATTGGGAATTCTAAAAAAAAATAATTCTGTATTTGTTGAAAACATACTTTTTCATTATATTATTGTTGTCAAGATTTCTTAAGGCGTGAAAAGTTTTTTCAAAGGTATATTTCTAGAAGTTAGGTTATTTTTTCTAGCTTCTGTAAAGCTTTTTTCTTTCCTTCTTATGTAGAATTTTGAAAGCATGTTTTATGAGTTTAGGCAACTTCTTGACTTATGAGTTTATGATGAGATATTTCTTTAGATAGCCTTTGAAATTGCATGAACTAGATAAAAGTAACAAAATTGAAATATTATATATCATGTATATGATATATAACTATAAGTTTCACAATGGTGATAAACTGTACAAAAAGGATTCCTGTTAACTAGGCATGGAAATAAAGATACATAAAAAATTAAGAATTAAAGCATAATTTTCGATATAATTATGTATAGTATAATTTTGTACAGCATGATTTTTAAATATGATTGTATATTAATGTAATGTTTCATTTTTCGCAGGTTCAACATTTTATAAGAAAACATAATAGTCCAGTAGATAAATAAAGTGTCAAAAAACCTTCAAATCCGCTTTACCTTTTCACCCCTTGGAGATAAATAGGCACTTAATTGCAAACGTATTCCCAGAAAGGTGAGAAGTATGGTTGGGTTAGATAAACGCCCCTCTCATTTACATTAGAAGGGATGTGAAGGGTGATTTTGACTCCTTCCAAATGAATATATATAAATTTGAACCAGAAATTTCTTTATAAAATAAGTTTAAAAGATACAAAGAACAAAAGAGAAAAGGGATTAAATAAATAACTTAACCATTTTAAAACAAAAAAATTCTGGTGTAAAATATTTTTTAAAAACTTGAATAAAGTTTCTGGTCTTTCTAGTGTTAATTTAACCCTCTAGTTCATACTGTTGCATTTCCAACATATTAAATTTTCCCTCCTTATTGTTTATTTACCGTTGTCTCTTGCCAAATTTATGCTTTACGTATTCATGTTGGTCCTATATTTAGGTTTAGTTCATAAAAAGTATCATAGTTGGCAATAGTTGTTTATAATTTAAAAATAAAAAGCAAGTTTTGATACCTTCCTTTTTGTTAGCCATAGTTGGATTTCTAATTCGTATAAAAAATATTTAACATGCAAAATTTCATTTGAAAAAATATTTCTGAAAAGAATATACTTTTAAAAGTTATTTTAAATAATTTTTAGTAATGTATATTGGAACAAAAATTGTATGCACATGAATATACATTTGTTGCCATTTGGCAACACCATGAAGTGAGTCCCGCTTTTGTAAACATACTGACCATTGTTTGTTTCACAACTGATTCGCATGATATTTAATTTTTTTTTTCACTTTTATCATCATATGTCACCCTTACTCGATAAACGACTCTTATTAAATACAAAATCTTCCCAATTTACTGAAAAACTAGGGCCTGACTAATGCAGGGGTATGCGGGAATCTGCCCCTTGACTCCCGATTTGAGCGTCCTCCTCCCCTAAAGGCAGATATAAGTTTTTTTGTTAGACGGGATCCAAATGATAAAAAATGGTCAAAATACTTCTGTTTTAAATTTAAAGGGGCTCTATTCTCCTTCCCTTGTGCTTCCGTATCCACGCCCCCCTGAAGGTACCAGTTACATCTTCAAAAAAGCCAATGTTTAAAATTTTATTGTAACAACTTATTAGTCCAATGTTTCCAGCTTTATGCAACTTCTAAAGATGTCAGGAAGGATAAAACTGATCACTGGCCACAACACTTAGATAAAAAACAACGGTGTAAAGTTCTGGGCTGTATAGGTTACACTAGAGTAAAATGCATTAAGTGTTTGGTACCTCTATGTTTAAACAAAAACAATAAATATTCTATTGGTTACCATTTATAACTTTGATAAATATTATTGATATAGAATTCTATAGTATTCTGCTGCATTGCCCGTATATTTATAGAGTATATTTTATTAGTCTATGATTTTTCATAGTATTTCGCATGTTATATTACATTTTATAAGCCCATTTTGGTTTTTAAATTTTAAGTGATTTCAATTGGTATTAAATACAGGATAAATATGGCTGTTTTTCTGTTTTTATTACGTATTTATTTAATTATATTTTTTACAATACTTCTATTGTGTTCTGTATCAGTACAGCATATCTTCTTATTCATTTATAAACTAAAAATGATTCTATTGTAGCATCTAACTTCATATGTTCATTTAATATCTTAGAACTATAATTTGTACCATTATTATTTTGTTGATAGATAACATTTAATGTATAATATTATTACATGCCGACTTTATTTTGAATTTAGGTTAATACTGCTATATGACTTGTAAGTTATTATTTTTTTAAATTATTATATATATGTAGTATATATATATATATATATATATATATATACATATAATATTATTTTTCTAAGTGTATGTAAAGTATTATATGCATTTAAAATCTTATAATTTACAAAAAAAAAAAAAAAAAAAAAAAAAAAAGAAAAAAGAAAGAAAGAAAGAAAAGAAAAGAAAAAGCAATAAAACAGCACAGCGTTGCTAGTTGGCAAATTAATTTTTTTTTTTTTGTGTGTGTGTTAATGCATGGTGTTGCCATTTGGCAACAATTTAAAAAACTTCAAAATACTAAAAAATATAAGAGTGAATTTTTTTTTTTCATATTTTTTCTTTTATTTATAGCCGTCAAGGAAGCAAATATATTTTTTTTAGTAAAAAATAAAAAATCATGCACTAGAGGGTTAAAAAGAATATATATATTTAACATTTTTATACAATATCTACCCCAGCAACCATCCACAAATATTAGGCAAAAATAGTCATTTAGAGAATTCTTCTTTTGCAAGACGATCATTACAATAAATTGTCAAATTTCATTTTTTAATTAAATTAAATTGTAATGAAAGTACAATCCTGACATAAACCTTTTTCCTTAGTAATATGTACCAACCAGGTACTCGGAATTATGTACTCCGAAGTGCGTACCAACCAGGGTTCCATTTTATCCTCCAATTTGTATTCGAAATTTACAATTTTCACCGGAAATTTCGAAAGAAGAATTTTTAGTTTACGTGATGCATAAATGTGTCGTATTAAATAAAGCATAAAATGCTATTATTTATTTCTAATACAAAATCGAAATTTCTAAATACAAATGGGGGGAAACTGGAAACACTGGTACCAACAATCAGTCATCTGGCATTTATCAAATGAAAATACTTCGATTCAAAACAAAAATTTCTTCATAAAGTAAATGGAATAAAAATCACGCAGAAAAATATTTAAAGAAAGTAAAAAGTACTTTTTGAAGTAACGTGAAATATATATATATATATATATATATGTATATATATATTAAACTTGAGCAAAATTTTCGGTATGTTTAGTTTTAGGATTCTATTTCAACAATGAAAACAGGGACGATTCCATCGCCTCCTATTACTAGGCCCGACCGCCGATGCAAAAATATCGGTTATCGTAGGTGGATTTCTTTAAACTTTCGTACGGTCCTCAAATTTAGACACCAGTGTTTTCCAAAAGTTTTATGTTACCTGTTCAATCTCAGAAAAATAAAGCTGAAAAAATTTAAATATATATATATATCAGTGTTAAATTGAAAGGGACCGTACAAATGCTGAAAAAAAATCCATATACGACTGCTGCCATTTTTGTGTCAGCGCTCAGGCCTGGTTTTTAAGGGGCGCACGGTGGGTGATTTACTGATTCTAGATGGCCAAAAGTCAATTTTTAAAAAATTATCCTAGCGTAATTTATTTTTTCCCTGCTATAGCTCTATAGTTAGGGCGTTGTACTCTGCTATTGGTTTTGATATAAATATAATTGTATGGTCCATAGATTAGCGCAAAGTTGGCGTTTCATAGTTGGGAATGAATCAATCAGTGTGAATATAGTTCTATAATATGCTACTTGAAGCGGAATAAAATATACTGCTCGATTATGGACGCTTCCAAACAAAATATGGAGTTTATTTTATTGGATTTATGTGCATAAAATTTGCACATATGAGCTGTTATTTCATATTTCATGACGCCAAAAACTCTGTATTTTTTTAACAATTTTTCAGTTTTAATATAGAAAAAGTTATACGATAAAGCCCGATTAAGCTCAATTTTATATTATTAAATAGTTCAGATTATTACATTTTCGTTCCAATTTAATTTGCCTGCCCTTAGGGGCCGTAGTCTAAATATATATATATATATTTTTTTTTTTTTAAGTCTAAATATATATTTTTTAAATTTTATTTCACGGGCAATTTTTTTTTATCAAAGACATCAAAATTTATGTTAGTCACATAAATAAACTTTTTGTACCATTATGCAACGGCAACAATATTTAAAATTTAACGAAAATGTGAATTTGGTTGAAAATATTTTGTTTATAGAGGAAAATTAGAATGAAATGCACATGAAGTTTTGCAAGAGCGAAATGTTTAAATTTATGACCAAATTTGGACAAAATTTGCCAGTAGTATGTAGATATCTCGGGGCAAAATTGTTTAAAATATATTACTTGGCTGCAAATTTCGCGTAGTTACAAAATTGATCCACACAAATTCTCCAAATTCATATTTGATACAATGCAAAACATAATGTAGGCATTTTTTCATGATATCTTATGCATAGCTGCCAAAGTGTACGGATTTTTCTTACCACTATAATTTTATAGAAATTTTTGACTTATTTAAACGTTAAAATTGCTAGAATTTCGGTGATTCAATTAGCTAAAATTGTCTATTACATTTTAGTGGTGTGAAAAATCCGTAGTTGGCAGCTATGCTTATGAATCCCATTCTTTAGGTTCCTTAATCCCCATAAGGTTCCTCTGTGCAGAGATAAATATAAATATACAACAGAATATACAAGACAGCAATTTTCATTAAAACTTTCGTATGTTTGCCTCGTATCTTAAATTTTAGAAAAAGAAATTTTAGGATTTGTTATAATAATACAAATATAGTTTTATCACTTTAGCTTCCATACCGTTAAAAAAGCATCATTAAAATTATCAAGAAGAACATAAAATCATACATCAATCAGATTATGAAACATTTTTCAACGCATTTGGATTACTATAATAAAACTTCATAAAACTTGCATTCCTGTATTTCTGATATTGATACCCATTACTGTTTACTTTGTCTTGTAACGATTTAATATTTAAAATATTATACTACAAAACATCCTTATTCTCAGAATGTTTAGCTTGTGTAGAGTAAATGTACGATCAATGTAATTTGTTTATTGAAAAATGCTGACGACTTTAACCACCCTAGGTGGGCATAGTGGACATTTTGTAGTTTTTCTTTAAAAGTCGTACGATTATTTACGACTATTTATGAATATTTAATTTCGTCTTAGGTTATCGTAAATCGCTGGTTTTAACCCCATGAGGTGGCGGTGGGATATGTTATATCTCATCTAATTTTAATTATGATTCGCACCAGAAACTTTTAATTAAATTTCACTTTTTTAACTTTGGTAAAAAAAAATGTTGAAAAATTGCAGAGTTGCCAGATTGGGGATTTTGTTCCCATTTTGGGGAATTTTGAACCTCTAGGGGAATTTTTTGGGGACAAGTAGTTCGTGGGGAAATTTTTCAGGACTACAAAAGTTTTGGGGAAAAACTTGGGGATTTGTTTTTTTTTTTTTTTTTTTTTTTTTTTCTATTTTCCGTAAAGATTTCTTTTAGTCCTGTAGAAAAACTGGATCTGTCTCGAAGACAATTTTGATTTGAAAAACGAAAATACAATCCAGAAATCGGAAATATCAATCATTATTCTTTTGGATATGGTCGTGTTCGTTGTATACTACGTTGCAGTTTACACGTATTACAGATGCATCATACTCTAAAGTCTTTAAGCAGCTTAAACCTGCACGTGAGTATATCTGCAGGACTTATACGAAAAATTATTTCGCGTACTTAAAAAAAAAATAGTTTAAATATGTGGAAAGCAGATACTTTTCTCTTATGATATACAAAAGCACATCGATTGATACAGCGAAAATACTTTGCATTATGATTATGTACTTCAGTATAGGGATGACAAAAAAAATAAAAAAAATTAAAACAGCGTACCATCTCGGATTCATTCAAATCCCAACTGATGAGAGAATGTCTAGAGCTATGGAGGTAATGTAACAATAGTCCATCATTGTTAGACATTACTTTTAAAAACAAACGTAAAATAACTTGTCACTGCAAAATGTATCTCTCATTCTCTTGACTCCTTGAGGGGCAAGCAATCGCGCTTGTGTAATGCTCAATTGCCACCAGAAAGTTTGAAAATTTTTATTTCCAAATAAGGAACAGCAATTTTACAATTATTTTCCCTCAAAGTTATAAAAGTAACATTTAGTTAAAAGTTTCTGGTGCAAATCTTAGTTAAACTTAAAATATATCCCACCGCCCCTCAAGGGGTTAATGTAGCTACAGAATATGCAATGGGGAATTTTTTCAAAAAAAAAGGCTTGATTTGGGGAAAAATTTTGAGCTTAAATTACTTAAATATTTTTTATAGTGGTAAACTGAAAATTTAAAAATTCAATTTTTGAGTAAAAACTAAGTTCGGGACTTTCGCGAAAAAAAAACTTATTTGGGGAAAATTTCAGAAATTTTGGGGAAATTGACTTTTGATTATCTGGCAACACTGAAAAATTGCTTTTCCTTATTTTGAAACATTTTATTTTTCGAAAATTCCTGCGTGAGTGCAACATCACAGAAACACAATTGCTTTCCCCTGTATGGGTTAAATAAAACGATAATTTCGTTAAAATAGTGGTACACGATAATAGAAAGATTTGGCAGATATGGGAATGAGGTTCCATTACGCTTCTTGGAAACTGATGTATTTATATACTTCTTTGTCCGATTTTTCTGAGGTTTATGTAATTTAAAAACTATATAGTATAGTAAATATTGCGAAAATTTTAAACACGATATCACTGCAATCAACTGTAAAATGGTATCTCATAACATATACAAAAACATACTCATCACCGGGTGTAAAATTAATATTTTTTCTTTCAATATTAACATTGTGGCTAATTATCTCTAATGAAAGATATTTTCGAAAATATATATTTCTCACGCAATAAAAAATATATATCTTATTTTATTAACTGAATATCTTATCTACATGCAAGTATTAGTCTTTATTTAACATTGCGGAAAAATAAATCCAACGTTTCTAGATGTCCAACGTTTCTAGGTGTTTCCATTACGCGTGATTTATTCTGCGTAGCTTATTCTCATAACCGACCAGATGTCATAATCATATTTCTAGTTAGATTAGTTAGATTTCTGTGTGAATTATGGGACTGCCAGGTTTTTCAGGTGTAGATGAGTTAGTAGAGGATTAGCGGATTCAGCCAAAGGTCCCTAGTTCGAATCCTGGCCTAAAAACTTTTTCGCCCACTTTGGAAAAATTACTACTTGAATTATCCATTCGTAAATACAGAAGTATGAAAATTATTAGAGTAATAGTGAAATATGCAATAAAATCTTGTTATATTAAAAAAAATAATACATTATTTTAAAATATTGATGCATTTAATATTTAGTGTGCATCTCCTTGTTTTTTATTAAAGATTCGATACGACTTGGCATATTTTGTATGAATTTTTGGCAATTAATTTGTATTCCGTTGTCATAGTGCCAAATTTGGATCAGTCTTTTTATCAGACCATTCTTGTTTGTGATGTTTCATTTCTTTAATTTTTCTTTACAATGGCCCAAAGATTCTCTATAAGATTCATATCTGGAGTGTTTCCAGGCCATGGAAGTCTTTTCTTTCATTAAAGATTAAAGAAATGCAACATCACAAACAAGAATGGTCTGATAAAAAACTCATCCAAAGGCATCATGGCAGCGAAATACAAATTAATTGCCAAAAACAAAAATCCATACAAAGTTTGCCAAGACGTATCGAATCTTCAATTAAAAACAAGAGGATGCACACTAAATATTAAGTGTATCAATACTTTTTTTTTTAATAATGTACTTTTTCTTTAATGTAACAACATTTTAATGTAAATTTCACAATTATTCTAATAATTTTCACACCTCAGTACGTATCCAGCGCTTTTTCTTTAGTTATATTACCTGAGTAGTAGGAATATATATCTTACATTATTAAATGAATATATTATCTACATGCAAGTGTTCGTTTTTAATTAACATTGCAGAAAAATAAATATTGAATCGACCGCTTAAAATGGGGTTATGCATCCTTAAATTGCTGTTAGGCGTAATTTTCTTTGAAATGTTTAATGTAGTCAGTATTCAAACGCTTTTAGTATCAAACCTAGAAATGATATGCAGATTAGTATTCGGTAACATATGCAAAAATATATTTTGAAAAGTGTGCGTAGTTTATAACTTTTCTTTTAAAGTTAATTTCATAATTATTTGCTTCCAACATTATATACGTATGGAAGTAAATATTCTTAAACAGCTTAAAAGTTTCCTTTATCTATTTTTATACTATCCAAATGGAATATTTTCTGTTTATTTAACCTATAAGGCTAATAAATATTCAATATATGCCTTAAACTTTTCTCCGAAATACATGTTCAAACAAATTTTTAATTATATACCGAAATTGATTAATATGGATGTGTTAATTATCCATTGCTCAAAGCATTTATCCCCAAAGTTATACAAACAATATTTTGACACTTCAGAATAAACAGTAGTGCACAGATAAAAACAAAAATCTACATAGAAAGTTAATTTTAATATATTTCAAGATGAAATGCATGCGATTGCTGATTCTGCCATTTCAAGATATTCGTTGAAGAGTGAATATGATTAGCATTTACCGTTGATAATGTAAAACGCAAACAGCAAGACTATCTTTCAAACGTTTTCTTTCTTGGGATTCCTTTATTTAGCATATAATTAGCATTGTTAAAATAATTTAAAGACTTGTGAATGTTGATAACGTATAGGCAATTAATGAAAAGGGGTTTATAAATGGTAAGTTATTATAATACAGGTCCCTTCTCTGTCGTTAACGGACGCATAAAAGCAAACTAAGACATATATTTTTAGTTATTTCTACATATCCAATATTAAGCCGAATCTCATAATTTATATATATATATTTCCCACTCTAAACTACGAAACTTTTGATTTAAACATAATATCATGGAACTGGAAAGCAATTTAAATTGAAAGTAATTTTTTTTTGTTTTCTTTTTCTTTTTTTTTAAATCCTGTTAACGCCCAGTAGCATAGTTTTAGATCACTAGAATTAGTGGTAAGAAAGTGCTTGAGAATTCACTTTCAACAACAAAAAAAAAAAAAGCACATCATATATTACTTTATAGACGTTACGTATTAAAACTTAAAACTTTTGCATGCGCTATAGAGTAATTTAGTAATTAATTTCAAGTATTTTCTGTGCAAAAATAAGGTAAAAATAAGAAATTAAGATAGTTTTATGCAAATTAAATATTTATAAATCATCCATAATATCGCATTAAAAATGCACAAAAACTTGTGTTGCAAACACAATTAATGATTTTCATGATTCTGAAGTAAACCTTAAAAGGAATATCAGCGACTCGTTTTTAAGGAGGGAATCCCCCTTTCTCAGGCAAAATGTATGTACTACTATAAAGAGAGTAGTAGCAAAACTGTTTCTGCTGTCTTAATAGTAGCACACATTTTTTTGTCTGAGGAAGAAGCGTTCGTTCCTTCGAAACACGTTGTTAGTATTAATTTTATAATGTGTTTTAAATTTTTTTGAATATTTCATCCAATCTATCATCTGGGTCATCATCATTGTCACTATCCTGATCACTAGATACATTGAGAGATGCAGTTTTTAACAAATGTAGGGTTTCTCGTGGCAGATATTTTAACTTTTTCTTTCTTTTCATTTGTTTGCCAGTGGTCACTGGATCCGAACTCAGAAGTAAAAAAATTGAAAATATCTCTGTTAATTTTTTCTCGGCTGCAATTTCTAGAGTAGTACTCTCCGTATCTTTTAAAGCCTTTATTCCTGGCCTTCTGAGTTTCCTCAGTCATCTGTCCTGTGATCAACATAACCGAGGTTATTATTTCTGGTCCGTAAATTAAATACTTGTGTAATGTTGGGGGCATGTTGTACCATGGATACTTCAAGGCAAAATATCTGACTGTGTCATGTGCAAATACAAAATACATCCGCAAAGAAAAAAAAATCTCGTAATCGTTTTGCTGTTTAACTTTTTGATCGTTCAGAAAACCTTTGAAACGGAATATGAGAACGGCCACGTTTGATTTTCAATGCCGCTTCCGTTTGTTTTTCATATCGAGGAAATGAAAGCGATTTATCAAGCCACTCTTTATTAATTAAAAAAAAATTTCCCTGTCTCGACAGGCTTTTGCCCATCGGTATTTATATTAAAATTTAAAACATTTTAGCTTCTTTATTAAGACTATAGAACTACCACGTTCGTATTTTTTCCAATTCTTGAGCTCTTATGCCAAAAAATCATATTGCTTTTCAAAAGTTCTTTTTCCGAACGTTTCATGGTATTCAGAAGTTCACTTCTGGTAATATATAATGTATTTAAATCCGTCCCTAAAAAAATGTGTAATCATGTTTATGTACATACACTAACAAAAAATTGAAAATGATTAACTATAAAAATGACCATATAATTAAAAAAGGAGCAACATTTTCTGAAGTATTTACCATACTGAAACCTGTTGACAAAATTATAGTTGACACTTAACCTGCTTTAACTCATAACTAAAACTTATAATGTTTGTAGACACCGTTATCCTTTTTTTTATATAAATTTCACTATTATATATACCATACATGAAGTTGAAGGTTCCATAGTCAAAAAACATTATTTTTAAATTATTACAGCGTAATTAACAAACGAATGTTGAAACAAAATTCTTGATTTTTTTTTTCATTTATTATCATCGTGCGATACGCAGTTTAAAGTCTTACTTTAATGACTACCAATATAACTTTGCATATTACACTTTTTAATACGACGCAGATGTATACTGACATCTGCTCTATTACAGTGACGTATGTCGGTAGTTCAAAATAGAATTTTTCTTTTTCGATTTTTGCCAGATTTGACGGCTTCTTTCCCCATTGTGCGTCGGTCATTCATAGATTATTACTACTTAGTGTGTTGCAACCAATTGCTGTTGCAAGAAATTTTTTTTCTCAGAATGAAGCCTCCAAAAATTCTGATCAAAATATCCGGTTTGACAGCATTTCCTAAAAAAATACTTTTCTATGGAAAAACAGACTTCTTTTAGTCTTATTTTTTCTAATGCTGGTTCTAGTCTTCTTTCTTCTATTTCTCTTTATAACTTCTTTTACTCTTCCAGATGCTGTTTTTTCTCTTCTCTCTCAATGGCTATGACTTCGAGTCGAGCGTTAACAAAATCTTATTCATAACTTTCTCACTATTCGATTTCATGTGTACTCATCGAAAATCTACTGCCAATTTCGTTCATTTAAGAAAAAGTAAAATAGTTTTAGTATGTTACAGAAAGTAGTCATAAAATAAGTATTGCCGATACTTCTTATGAATTCAGATTACTTGGTTGCTGCCAAGTTATTTAAATAATGTGAAAATAAGACGAATGTTATACCTTACCTCGAACATGTCGAGAATTTTACCCAAATTAAAAAAAAAAAATCCATACCAGAATTTTTGTTTAAAACTATTTAATATTATGTTTTTAAATCTTTCCCTAACGTTTTATTTTTAATAACGACATTTTTTTTTTTATAAAAAAATAATTTAATTTGATACAGTTCCAATGACTGGTTGTCCTTGTATTTAGTATTAAAAAAGTTTGTACAGCCAACCAATCTGAATTTTAAAAATTAGCTGACTGACAACACCTTTATAGAGTAATCCTATACGAGTTTTCATTAACGATTAGACGCCAGTGCCTTCTATAATGATCCGAAGAGCTTGTCGAATGAAGTCAGGAATACAGAGGAGGAGACATATAGTCCACCAGTTGCAAATAAAGTAACTGATGACTGTTACAAGATGGCGGATACATACATATTTTTTTAATCCTATCGACAGTATCTGGTTACCGGCGGGGAAAATTTCCACCAGTAAATTTGAACAGAAAATTTAGTCTTTTTTAAGCACCTTAATCATGGAAATATTTTCTCACAAATATAATAAGAGTTCCTACTTATCTTAGATTGTCAGTTTGTCTAGGTATTATAATATTTTTCACTGACACAGACAGGAGGTTGTCTATGTTTTCAAAATATTTCGAAAATTCAGGGCCTGACAACCGTCAAAGTAAACTTCCGCCAGTAAAAATGAGTATCTGATTCTGCCATTATTTACGACTGAAAGTTTACATTAATATGGGTTTTGAATTGTTATATTAATAAGTGCTAATTAATAACAGACTTATGAATGTCGAAAACTGACACAAACGTCATGGAAAAGTGTTTTCTATCTTCTTAGTTAGCATAATCCAAATATTGTTATATAGGTGTATAAAGGTGCACTTATATTTTGGTTATTCAGTTATTACTTAACGCCCTAATTAAAATAAATCAGTATTTTATAATAACATTTCTGTTATACATATTTTTTTAGGATAAATGGTTAATTTCAGCTTAGAATTTAACATGAATAACATTCCACAATTAATTTATTTTACGGTCGAACTCGGTCGAGCAAAGAGACCGCAGCAATTGCTCGTTATAAAAAAGTTCTCGAAGTAATTAAGTATTATATTTCCTACATAAGTAACTTTGCGGAAGCTCACTAAATTACTAAAAATTATAGAACAGGAAAGTTTTACATTTATGGACTAAATTAAATAAATAATGCCAGTTTGATTTTAAAAATCTATAATTGTACGTTTTAGAATTTATGAATATAAAAGAGCCAATAAATTTAGTTGAAGAAATCAAGATTATCATTTATTATTAAAGTTTATTATGTATATATATCTTTTTTGTCAAAATAATAAATTCATAAAGTGTAGCTTCTTTGATATACCGTATATACTCGCGTATAAGTCGACCCCAAATTCGAGAGGAATAACAGACTCTACAACAGTACTTAAAAAAAGTTATCTTCACCTTATCTAAATACACAATTTACTGATATTAAGTAAAGCGAAGAGAGCTACAAGAAAATACTGGTATGGAACATATTTCTTTCTTGAATTTAAGGGTCGACTTATACGCGAGTATATACGGTATATATATATATATATATATATATATATGTATACGGGGTTTTCATAAAAAAAAACTTTGCCGATATATGGAACTCTAGCGGCCGTTCCGTTTAAACAATCGAGATTAGCTTTCAGATATAGCTATTCAGGGGTATGAGCTCGAGATTCTGTGAACGGCAACAAATTGGCGATCACGGTTACGGTTATAGGTACAGAAACTCGAAATTTTCGAATGGCAACGCCCATGTTTTTCGTCGCAAAATGCTCAGCGTATGCGAAAACCCTAAACAGCGCTGGAACGGTACGTGTATCGCAATAAACGGACGCGTTATGCACGCACAATTAACAGCTCAACGAACGGCCAAAAACAACACGATCGGGGCGCACGGAGGAAATTTGAGTATGACAAGGGCAAGACACCAATCACAGAACGCCGTTCGACAGATAATCAGCGTAGAAAACGGATTCTTACCTCTATCTATCATATGCAATTTCCTCCGTGCGGCCCGATCGTGTTGTTTTTGGCCGTTCGCTGAGCTGTTTTTTGTGCGTGCATAACGCGTTCGTTTATTGCGATACACGTACCGTTCCAGCGCTATTTAGGGTTTTCGAATACGCTGAGCATTTTGCGACGAAAACAAATGGGCGTTCCCATTCGAAAATTTCGAGTCTCTGTACCTATAACCGTAATCGTGAGCGCCAATTTGTTGCCGTTCACAGAATCTCGAGCTCATTCCCCTGAATAACTATATCTGAAAGATCATCTCGATCGGTTAAACGGAACGGCCGCTAGAGTTCCATATATCGGCAAAGTTTTTTTATGACCACCCTGTATATATATATATACATAACATCGGAACTCGCTTTAAGTGAGGACTTTAGCTCTATAAATTACTGTGATATGAATGTCTTAATTTTTCCAAACGTTATCTAATTTTTCTTCTTCTGGATGATTCGTAGGGTGCAGTCAAAAACAATAAGCTTTGCGTAAAACTCTTATTAAGGTCTTTTACCCTTTCAGGGGTAAAGCATTTTCAAGGCCAAGGTGTTGAAATAAATGAATGACACCGGAATTGACCAGTAATTTTAATTGCAAATAAGAAAATGACTATAAATCACTTTCTTATGAAATGGAAAATATTTTAACAAAATTCTGGTGTCATTATGAAGTTTGGGAATTAAAATATAAGTGGTTTCATAATCACACCACCGCCCTAGAAAGGGTTAAATTGTGATACATGTGCTTGATGACATTGCCGTTTTAAGATATTCAATTCATAAGAAATTTGTAATGCTTGTTTGCTTATATGCAATTCTAGATTTTAAAGTAAAAAACAAATATAATAATACTGAACCGTTTTCCTTTTTAGGATTTCTTTAGGAAACATTTAACCCTTACCGACGCGGAGTAATTCTGTTTATAAACTGATGAAATAATGGACTGACGCCGCAATTTATAAACGAATTTTTAGAAAATATGAACTTGCTTATTTTCATGCACATTATAATAGGAAAATTTTAGTTAAATATTCTTGGTGTCGTTTGTCAGTTTTGGAATCAAAATTAGGTGTCCTTTTTTAAGGCCACTGCGCCGGTAGGGGTTTAATTAGTATCGTTAAAATAATTTATTAACTTGCGAACGTTGAAAACTTAGTGAAAGTCATTATTTTAAAATTGGGTCAGTTTTCAGTAACATAAGAACATGGTCGACGGCGTCTGTACGGCACCTTTAACCACTTAACTATCGTGCCCGTGACTTTCACGGGCAGTTTGGGCTGTACATTATTTAAAATTCAGATTCTTTGATTCCCACCAATTGCTTAACCCCTTGAGGGGCAAGCAAAAATGTTTCTAAATATTGAATTCTCACCAGAATAATCGAAATGTTTTATTTTTAAATATGGAAAAGCAATTTTCCAAAGAGTTTCCCCTAAAGAAAAAATATGAAATGTAGTTAAAATTTTCTGTTGAGAATCTTGCTTAAGCACCCCTCAAGGGGTTAAATAGTGCCATTGTCTTTATTTTTCACAAAATTTTATCCACCATTAAATAAGGTGAATATTTCTACATAAAAAAGTGGTCGCAATGAAACAATGTGAAATTCTTAAAACAGTAGCCTACACACATCAGACGGGACGTTTAAACCTTAAATGTATGAATTATTCTTTTAGAATTGTGTTTATATTCTTATATTAAGGTTTAGACACAGAAATTTTAAGATAGATATTAAACTTTGTTTAGTAGCGTAATTTTCCCCCCAATGTTTACAGGATTAATATTTCTATATAAATGGATTGGTTGCTAAGAACTTAATTTATTTATTAATAATTAAATAAAAAGGTGATGCAGCTATACATCTCTATGCATTTAAAGGGTTAAGAGACACCTTAGGAAAGAATGGTAAATACAGCACTAACAAGAAAAAACAAGAAGAAAAATGTTAACTTCTTTAATCACAGAATTGAATGATTAAATAAGACAAAAATTTCTTTAAATATAATGCTAATCATCAAGCACAGAAATTGTCAATTATGCTAAATTTACAAAATGTTGCGCACGCATGTGCTGCCATCTAACTGCTGTTACTTCTCAAAAGGTTGTGATGCTTAACGAAAGAATCCTTCACAAACGAAAGGCATTTACTAAGCAGACTACATTATTTTTAGATAAATGTTTTCTACGCACCTGTAATTATAAAAAAGAAATATATCGATGATAATAAAGTAACAGGAAATGAAATAGAAACAGAAGTATATTATTAGTTTATACACACCATGAGTAAAACTGTTTCCGTTTCGTAAGAAATTAATTATCATCTTTCTTCATCGTCTTATTAAAGAATTTGTATCTGTAATTTTAACCCCCTGACCGCCAAGCAAAAGGGCGCATCTGTAATTGTGCTTTCTCTGTATTTTTATTAAATGCAAAAAATAAAATAAAATGAAATAAAGATGACCTTTTCAACATGATATAAACAATTCAATTACGTAAACGAATATATTCCTTGAGAGTATTAATCATAACTTAAAGTTTTAAAAATGCATTATATCTGTAGAATTATACTAATTTAAATAATGCTACGATTTCAATGAAAACTACAGCTCAGTAAACGATATGTATCAGTTCATGGCGCTGAAAAGGTTAATTCTTCGCAATTTCAATGTGTGCCCGTTGTAGAGTACATTTCATTATCTCTTTTCTCTTCATTTTTTTATAAACGAGTCCTTTTGTCACACACATTCTGTTGAATTCTACGCTGCAGTCTCATTGAGTTTTCACCTAATGAAGATCTCTCTGCATTAATTGCTGACGAAACTGTAGTTGTGCATATTTTTACTTGGATTATTCAGGGTTTTCGATGCCCTTCGCCATTGCGCCAAATTGTGACAAAATGCTTCATTTGGCGAGTATATGGACCAATAAATTCGCCAAATTGCGAGTGCTCAATCTCTGCCGTATTTTGTGTGTGTATGTGTGCGTGAGTACAAGGGACACTCTTATCCGTATTACTTGAGTTCTCGTTGCAGAAAAATGAATTTGAGGCATACCATATGTTTCAAACAAAGAAACGACCTGCAGCAGTTTTATCCTATAACATACAACATGCTACACTTTATTGCAATCTTGCCACAACATTAGTTAACTGTGAGAGAATATTTATCATAATGAACAGGAACACAACAAAAATTAAGTTGAGAAATCAAATGTGTATAAGAAATGCCAATAATGCAATAAAAAGCCGAGGAATTCTAGGAAAAAAAGTTTCTAGAAATCCACATACATTTTGTGATTTATATTTTGAATTTTTCGGAATTCATTGAATGTAATATTGTAATCCAGAAATATACTTTTGATGAAAAACTTCATTTCATAATACTTTAATGAGTTAAATTGGGCTTCGCATCCTTTCTCGATTGAGCAAGACATTTACATGTACTTATTTTTAATAATTTCCGTAGCGCATAGTTTAATTTAGATGAATAGCCGATCTATAAACAGTTATAAAATATTATGGTTTTTTAGAACATATTGAAAAAAAAAAGTTACATTAAAGGACTAAAGATAGATTTTTCAAAGTTCCACGGCGTAAATTTGTTTTGCCTTTGGCTACTGTTTTTCATTTCTAATTAGCCAAATTGTTAAAGTTAGCTAAACGTCAGCCAGAACGCTGCCCATATGGATATAAAAGAAGGTAAACTTCCATATAATTGCTTTGGAATTTTTTTCGATTGAATGATTTTCATCAATAGAAAAGACTTTCCTAAAGTATCGAAAATGCACTACACTAATACAGCAAACTTTTCGTTCTCAGAGTTAACGCTGTGACGAGATTTAAAAAAAAGTATGTCTTTAGTCGGAGGCGTATCATTTCTGAGTGTTTACAGAAAACGACTGTCCTCTGACAATATGAAAACATATTGGAAAATAAATTTTCGCGTTATTTGAATGTCATATTCAGGCAGATATTCTCACAAAATGAGGCAAACATATTTACACGTTTTTTAATGTTCTAAGTTACAGGGATGAGATTTCTGACTTTTAGTACACCAGTATAATCTTAGAGAAAATGTTATTTCATTTAATCAGGACAGTTTTGTTATTTAGCGAAGTAACATTTTCTCTAAGATTATACTAGTACGGAAAAAATCGGAAATCTCATTCCTGAAGTTAACGTCTTCGAAAATCAGTTTCTGTAAGAAATTGACCAGTATTTCTATACTTGAAAATATTTCTTTCTTTCTCGTAATAAAAATTTGCTATTATTCTATACCGGAAAAAATATGTGATAAAACTGTAATAGAAAAATTCAAAATTGTTGTTAAACGTATTCAGTTGATTATTCTGATTGCATCGCAGTGCTAACTTGTACCTATGTGGGTCAAGTTAGCGTTAGATTAAAATAAGAAGGCTCTTTACACTTACAGCTACTATCGTCTCCGAGTCCCTCCTTCAAACTACCAACTACTGTTCTTTAAGATCATTTCGTATCTTATACGATTAAAATGAGATGGATACCACTGAAATGGAAAGCATAAATATCAAATCAATAGTTTTCACTCGTGATTTTTAGAATATAAAAAAAACCAATAACAAAGGACATAATTCACAAAGTCTACTCACTGAAGTGCATCACGGCTAAAGTTCAATGAGAAAAATGACATTTTATTTGCAAAACTTCACTAAAATTTGGAGTCAATTTGGTACGGATGATTCTCATCGAGCTGTTAACTCCTTGAGGGGCAAGCAAACACGTTTGTGTAATTCTGGATGCCCACCGGAAATTTAGGAATTGTTTTTTCAAAATAAGGAAACACAATTTTCCGACTTTTTCCACCAAAGTTAAACAAGTAATATTCCATAAATTTTTTCCGGTGCAAATTTTCATTAATCGTAGGTGGAATAAAATATATCCCACCGCCCCTCAGAGGGATAAGGTAGACATCAGTGAGTGGTAATCTGTAATTTATAATGAAGTTTATTTTGGAGAATTCTGCTTCACACACCTAAGTTGAGCCAAACATGGTCAGCATTGCCAGATTGGGGACTTTTTAAATTCAGATTATTTGACTGTCACCACTTTTTAAAAATAGTATAATTCGCCTTATTTTTCAGAATTTTTAATATCTTTTTAAATAGGCCGAATATTTCTATTTCAAACAAGCAGTGACAATCCACAATCTGGGGACAAAAAAGTCCCCAATCTGGCAACACTGTACATGGTACACAATTTTATGTTTGAAGCTTTTCATTCTGGATACTTCTTTTCACACAAAGTTCGTCACGGCCAAGAGTTTTTTGAACCTGGGCATAAAAGTCCTTCTTCTTGGAACTAGATAATTTCCAACTGTAGTGCAGAAGCATCTGCCGCTTCACTAGTCCATGTATCATTAGGCATAAAGGAAAAACGGTTGCTGACGAGCTTTACAACACTCTCAAATAATTAAAAGAGTCTTCTTAAAATTCAGATTAAATTAAGAAAAAATCTCCAAACTGGCTGATGTAAATATTCTCACTACTTATGAAAACTTAATTAATCCTTAGAGGGGCAATGTTCTTCAGATGCAAACATGTTAAAACAATTGTTTGACACCAAAATTTACGAGAAAAATTATATAAAAAAGTGAAAGTTTATCTTCCCGTATATTAGGTAAAGCAAAATTAAGTTTTAAAATTCTGGTTGCAATACGGCTTTTAAGAAGTAAAATTAAGTGGTATATATAATATATCGGTGCCCTTCATGGTGTCAAGGTTTAGAAAGTGTAAAGTTTCTCCGAAAATATCTTCTGAGAAGAGGTAAATAATTTTACTTATGAGAGAAGTTAGCACAGAATTTTGCCTTTTCCTTGTAGTTCCTTGTGTAAGAATTCCAAGCGTCAAATTTGCCTGTAATTCTGAGCGACTCAATGTTAACTTTTGGCTTCAAGAGAGTCACTGGGAAATCAAGAAGCGATTTTGTATTGGGGCGATTTCTGAAGTCTGAAACAAAGCGAGTCAACAGTTAAAGTTAATGAAATGCTTGAAAATAAACGTGGTACGTTACTGGCAGAAAATCTGGCGAGTCGTAGGCGATTTTTATCGCTCGAAATTGTTACTTGTAATGGAATTTTAAAGGTTCATTTAATATCTTTTGACCACTGGTCTTCGATGTCCTTAGGTACTGCGAAGAATCTTTCAAAGAAAACGAATTTACTTAGCCATTTCACGTTGTTGCGGAGAAGCAAGTCGTCAAACTGAGCATCACTCTCTTCAAGAATACTTTAACTTGTGTTAAAATGATGCTTTACTCCTTTATCTACTGCTACTGCACCCTTTATCTACTGACGACACTTATAAGTGCCACTCATCTTAATCCATGACCACATAGTGAATATTACTAATATTCTAATGGTACTTTGCGAAAACACTCTTTTAACTCCAATTTATCGAGATTCCTGGCAGCAATAATTCTAGGTTTATCAGTTTAAAGAGGAAGGAGGCTATCTTTGAAACACTCGATGTGCTTTTTGCCGACATTTTGTACAGATTGTCAAGTTCGTCTTTTTATTGCTGCAAAAACAGTAAAGGATATAAGTGTTGGTTTTTTGCGTTCATTATGGTCTTAGAATACAAATTGACAAGCTATTTCAGGTGAACGGTATATGTATTTGATTTAACAGTAGAATTACTCGGTGGTACCGCCAGTACACTGGGTGTTCGAGAAAAACTCCTTGTTTTCCTTTCATCTGTATAGTTATGCATCGTTTTCATCTGCTTTCAAATGTAATTACAAAAACGTTGTTTAGTAATAATTTTCCTAGTATTTCTTTTCTGTTTTATTATTATTTTTTATAGGAAATTGAAAAAGTTGTGGCACCGGCTCTTTTTTGATATGCTAGAAATGGCATATTTAAATTCATATTCTGCGTATATGGAGATGCTAGAAAACATGTTGTCCCTGGAATATAGACGTCGCATAACAAAAGGACTCCTAACAATATCGAAACCTAAAAAAATAAAAAATAGGTTTTTAAGCCTTTCAAAGGCAAAGTATTTTCAATGCTAAAGTATTTAAATAAATCATTTGCACCGGAATTTGCCAAAAAATTATTTTTAAGTATGAAAAATGCTACATTTCACATACTTATTAAATCGAAAATATTTTACCACATTTCTGGTGCCATTTGAAATTCCTTGTAGGTTTTCTGATACGATATTTTAGTCATAGTGTACTGGCGGAACATTAAAGTACCACTTTAATTAACTACCTCTAAGGAATTAAATTTCTCACTGGTGAATATATATATTTTTTTAATTTATCGTTTAATTTCCATTGTAGTAACTGAAAAAAAAATACATGAAAAAAAAATCAGTAGATCATAATGCAGTAGATAAAGGGTTAGAAGAAGGTTACCAACGCCGAGTAGCGGCCACGACTATCGCCTGTATGTTACGTGTTGTACTTCGTAACATTAATCTTTCCTGTTATTGACATTTCGTCGTGGCCGCACAAAACTTGCCCTCTATGAGGATGCGGGACGCGGTCCGTCATTTGGTGAAGTTTGCTTAAACAAAAATCTTGTTTGAACAAAATAAACTTAAAATCAAATTAATATACACTGTTAGAGGAAGATCTTGAATACAATTATTAGCTATTTTTAGACGAAAATCGCGAATCGGATTAACCTAGTGATATTGAAAACTGCCTTCTAAAATCACTGCTAAGTCTCCGGCTCTTTTGGATACCTGAAATTTAATACAGAAAATGATGTTTTACTTTTAGTTAATGTGAGCATTCTGCGATTTAAATATACAGTATTTTTTACAAGGAAATACGGTTACGCAAAAACCCGCAGACTTGATAATGGAGTTACGGATAAAGAGGAGGAGACATATAGTGTACTGTCTACCAGTTGCGAGTGAAGTAACTGAGGAGGTTGTCAGAAGATGGCGGCTGCTTTTTTTAAAAAACTGGATCTTCAGTTTCTGATTACCGCCAAGGGAAACATCCCACCAATAAAACTGAACAGAAAATTTCCTCTTAATTAAGCATCTTATTCATGGAAATTTTTCTCAAAAATGTCGTAAAAATATCTATTTGTTTTTACTGGTGCCAGTATGTCTTGTAAAACTGTCAGTTTGCTTCCCTGGTTGTCACAATATTCCGGAAACGCAGGACCTAACTACCGCCAAAGTAAACTCCTACCAGCAAAAATGAAAATCTGTTTCTATCATTATTTATGACTGATATTTTGTAATCATAAGTTATTTAAATAAGTTGAAATTTTCCATATAAATCTACTGGTGGAAGTTTCCACCAGCGGTAAACAAATCCTAAGATTGCGGTTACACTGGAAACTACACTATTTTAAGGATACGTCAGTTCCTCTTTTTTAATAGTTCCATGCACTTGATAACACTGTCTCTAAAGCACATAACCAGTGGTGCTATGCACGCTCCTGACTAATACAGCTAACGAAGTTGAATTTGCAGGATTTTACATTTTAAAAGAAATTTTTTTCGAACCAATATGCAAGCAAATGTTTTCATTATTATGTAACATATAATAACCATTTTTTGCTAAAATGAAATGTTTTAGTGAACCTTGAAAAATGTTAGTAATCAATTCTTTAGTATTTTTTTTTAATTTAACAATCTTTATTCAGTAATTTTAATAGTATCCCTCACCTATCTTAAACCTTTCAGGGATAAAGCAATTCCATTGCTAAAATGTTGGAATTAATGAATGACACCGGAATTTGGAAACAAATTTATTTTTAAATAGGAATAAGCTATATTTCACACATATAATAAACCGAAATGTTTTTACCAATTTTCTGGTGCCAATGTGGCATTTGGGAATTAAAATTAAGTGGTTTCATAAACATACCACCTCCCTTCAACGGGTTAATGATAGGATTTCTGTGTTCATGTGTAGAGAAAAATGTCATTGAAATTTAAGGGTGCTGCTGTAAAGTTAGAATTTCTAAATTAAAGAATGCTTTGTAACTCCACGTTTCATACTTAACCCCTTGAAGGGCCGTGATTCATTTTTGGACCACTTAATTTTAATTTCTAAATGCCACATTGGCACCAGAATTTTCGAATTGAAAATTCACTTTTATCAAGTATGCATAGAGGCCAACCTTGCACTAATCTTCCCTTAATGTCTGGATTAACATGGACCAGGTTAACCATATTTCGAACTAGAAAATTTATTTTATGAATGCATATTTATTTAATTTCAGGTTTCTACGTGGAACATATTTAATTTCAATTCTTAAAAAAAAATTCTCGTTCGAAACTTAATAAACCAAGGTCAAATTAACACAAGTATTATGGAAGATTAATTTGAGGTTGGCATTTATGGGTATGCGAAGAAAAGGTTTTACTTATTTTTAAATAAATTTGTTTTTAAATTCCGGTGTCATTCATTGATTTCATAATTTTAAGCATAGAAGGGCATTGCCTCTGAAAGGGTTAATGATCTAATATATTCCTGAATTTTCGTTCATTCCTTATGCATCGCATAGTACAACATAAACCTTTTTATACTGTTTTTAGCAAAGTTTATCTTTCAAAAAAAAAAAAAAATTGACGAAGTTAAGCTTGCATCATAAATATCTAAAAACACATTGGATTACTGGATTACATTCATAGCAATAGAATCGGTTATAACGCCATTTGGTAAAAATGTTATTTTTGGTTACGGGTTCACTCGTTGATTTCATTCGTAGATACTGTTTTTCAACCTCGCTCACAACTTTTAAAAATGATAAAGTCGTAAAACATTTCAACTAAAAAATTGTATGTCGATATTATAAAAGTGACAGTCTTAGTTACCACGTCCGAATTACGAGAGATTGTGAAAGCCTTGTTGCCTCATACGAATTACGAGAGGTAGTTCCATGGATGAATTTTCATAGTTACCAGTTGTACGTTTTTTAAAAATACATATCTCTTCATCTGTATCACTTTTTTGAGATAATAATAATTATTTTATTTTATTTTTTATTCAAAAAACAAACCTTACTATTTAAGAAATGTGTTAGCAATCAAGCACTGAATAAGAATGAGAAAAAAAATCGCCCACATGGCAACACTGTGATTTTTTATCATGCTAAATATCGTTAAACTTGAGGAAGTACTGTTTTTGTTGGGAACTATTCTATTGCTTATTACTTTTTATGTTTGCTGTTTATTTTGTATATTTATTTATTTAATCTCCTTTTAAAATTACTCACAATTCTCATGAGATTTTTCGTGATCTCCTCACCCTATTATCATTAGCTTCTATGACTTTTCTAAAATAACTTAATCATCTTTTACAATGATTCCCACAAGGTGTTCATATTTTTAGCGTTATTAAGCTGCTTTTAAAACAGCTAAAAAACAGAGATAAGCTGTTAATAGGATTACTGTGAGAGAAACATGACCTAACAAATAAACATACTTTACTTTTTATGTGTTTTACAACAGCTTTCTACACACACAGACGAAGAAAATTAAAATATATATTGTGTATATATATATACACAATAAATAAATAGGAGAGACGGGGGAGGGTTAACCCACTTTTTACAAAATGATTTTTTATTTTTAAAATATTGAACGTAGAATAAAGTTTTATATATAATTTTATTCGTTATACAATCAGTTATCAAAATAAAATTGCTACATAAGTGTATTATATAAGGAATTTGAAAAAAATATTGATTTTTATCATGAGAAAATAATGGTCAAGGCTCTCCACATATGGGAAGGTTGGCCCACTCTCTTTTGTATATTGAAATATTTGTGATTAGACATAAAATCAGTTTTAAAAAAGTTAAATAACTGTATATGCTACACGCTTTAATTATTATACAAAAAATATTTTTGAAAATATGTTGCTTAAACAAACCTGTTTAAACACAATCGCAAGTCAGAGGGGAAAATTATTGTTTTAATTAGGATTTTGTCTGAGCAGGTGTAATTGTACAGCAGGGAAAATGCAACTTTAACATTTAAGACAGTATTCCGCTAGAGACAGGTTCCATTTTCATAGTGTTTCATGCATTATTATGTCCGGATTTAGTAGCCACTGTTTCACTTTTTTTTGTCTCCTTGTCCTATTTTTTTTTTTTTTTTTTTTTTTTTTTTTTTTTTTTTTACATTGGATCTGACAACTCTAGTTGTCACATACTTTGGCTTCATCTCACTCTATTCATAATGCTGAAATTTGTCTACATACCTTCCTAAAGTTTTTCAATCAATGGTATGTTCTTTTCCAGCCGCATGACTACTTAAATTATCATTAACTTCTTTTAACCCTTTCAGGGGCTTTCAGTATAACCCTTTCAGGGAACTTTCAGTACTAAAATGTTGAAATAAATGACTGGCACCGGAATATACGATATATGAACAAATTTATTTAGAAATATGAAAAAGGCTATATTTCACATACATATTAAATGGAAAAGATTTTAGCAAAATTCTGGTGCCATTGTGCCGTAATAAAGCCGTAAAGTATAAAGATACCGTAATAAAGTCAATTGCACTAATTTATAAAATTGGCGGGAATCAAACAAATCTGAATAATCTGAATAAAAGACATAGCCCGTGAATATCACGAGAGCGAGAATTAAGGGGTTAAAACAGTAAAGCTTCAACTTTAACCGTTATCGCAGGGGTTGCTTATTACCGGTGGAAACTTCCCCCAGTAAATTTATAAGAAATTTTCTTCTTATTTAAACGCCTTATTATTGCAAAATTTCAGACATAAATAATGGTAGAAACACATTTCCATTTTTACTGGTAGCAGTTTATTCTTGCGGTAGTCACGCCCTGCGTTTCCGCCATATTGTGACAACAAGGAAACAAACCGACAGTTGTACAAGGGAGACTGACATCAGTAAGAACAAATAGAAATTTTGTCCACATTTGTGAAAAAAAAATATCCATGAATAAGATGCTTAAATAAGACAAATATTTCTATTCAATTTTACTGGTGATATGTTTGCCCCGGCGGTAATCAGAAACTGAAGATATGATTTTTTTTTTAAAAGCAGCCGCCATATTGTGACAACCTCCTCAGTTACTTCACTCGCAACTCGTAGACTGTAGACTATATGTCTCCTATTTATTCATACCTCCATTGCAACAGCACTTTAGTATATCTGATTTGTCCATTAACACGTTCACGCCGGCACGGTGGGTCACACTCGACTGTCTCATAGCTTCCAAGTCTTCGGCGTTTTGGATACCAGTATTTTAATACAGAAAATGTTGTTTTATTTAATTAGAACAATTGGGTGATTTAAGGGAACAGCATTTTCTCTAAAATAACAGTGGTTTGCAAAAAGCCGGAGACTTGACAACTCTGAGACATTCGAGTGTGACCCACCGCGCCGGCGTGAACGTGTTAAAGTATAATTTAATATATATATATAGTAATGGTATTTATAACGAATGTATAATAGTCTAGAACATGCTTGCATTAAAAAAATCTTTTGTTTTACCTATATTTTATTCAAGTAACAGATGAAACTAAATATAGAGGATTAACATGAATGTGTTAGCAACTACAAAATTATAATCTTTACTAGATATTAGTAACAATAAACATTTTTAAAAGATACAGTGCTGAGAGATAACCTGTTTGTTTATGTAGAATATCTTTATATAATAATAAGGTGGTCTAAGAAACCATGAAGTGTGTAATGATAATGTTTCCTTTTACATACCAGAAATATGGCTTTCAATTTTGAAAAGTCAATGAAAATTCCATTTTTTCAGCTAGTCTTTCTTCGTTTACATCTTTGATTAAAAGATGGCGCCACTGAACTCTTTATTTGGGAGTAAGAGGTTTCCGTTAGAATGTTTTGAATTTTGAATTGATTTCAAAATGTAGCATGTAAAGAGTTTGTTGTCGATTTATATTTTAGAAAATTTTTCTCCTGATGAAGGTTTTAAAGAATAAACCGAAACGTAGAGTTTTATGTTAAACTTGTGTATAAATTGTACGTTGGATAGCAACACCTATTTGTTTTGTATCTTTATATACTTTGAAAATTAATTAACTGTTTCCTAACGCTATTTCTTAGCACTAAAAACTCTCCTCTTATTATGTTAAAAATTAATGTGTTGAAGAAAATTAATATGTGTTCACAGGGTTTTTAAATAATTGTTTAATGATTTGCCGCAGCATATATCAACAGAAAGTATTTTAAATGAAAAAAAAATACCATGGAAAGTTGATTTTTATATTATGTTTTAACCTTCCGTCTACCAGACGGGTCCATTGGACCCGACATGTACATTCAAAATATTTATTCAAACCAGAAATTTCTTCAAAACAAACTAAATGTATAAATCAGACAATAATAAGTTAAATAAACAAATTAAATAGTTTTAAGTAAAAATTCTGGTGTAGAATGTTTTTATAAAACTTGAGTAAAATTTCCGGTAGTTCTAGGGTTAATTAAAAGAAAGTAATGAATTTCTAAGATATTTTAACTGATATCAAATGTTTGTCCCATGATCGACTTAGGGTATGATAATAAAATCACTCTACATAAAAAAGATGTAAAAGGGAAATACATGAAAACATAATATGATTTGACACAAAAAGTCATTAACATTCTGTAGCTGCTTGAATTATTTGAGATACATTTACGCTCCTGTTTGTACACTTAAACTTCCCTATAGTACTTTTCCTAAATTTTCAAAAAATATATATATAATTTATTGTATTCTAATATTTTTGTGTCTGCGGAAAAGAAATTCAATTTTTTCCCCTTTAATATAATATTATTGTATCAGTTGTTTGCTGTTTTGTTTATACATTTTATTGTCAGCTCTTTGAAAACGTTAACCAAAAGTTTTTTGATTTATGTATTTTTGATGATGATTCTTCATGAGCATAAAAATGCATCAGTGAAATTCTCTTCGCTACAGCCTCATTTAAAATTTGTATGCATACCTTTTTTTTTACTGCTTACATAAACAAAAATTTTAAATTATTGGGAAAAAATGCTGAAGGACGTGCATGCATCAATGCTTATTTTATACTTTGGAATATATCTTATATTTAAAGGTAGTTAAAAACAAATTTCATTTAAGTATTGCTAAAAAGTTTGTGTAGTATGTAAAATTACAGACACGTTTCTTTTTATAACGTAACTGCATATTTTCCCATTGTTTTATGAAATAGAATTTTTTTCTTTTAAATTAGGTCTTGCAATTGAAGTTTTTATTGTATATAATATATATATTTGAATAAATTAGTATCTAATATATTCAAATGAAACATTTAAATGCAAAAATTTCAAATTAAATAAATATATTTTCAAATGTTAATGGAGAAAATATATTTATTGACTTGTGTAGAATGTTGTTCTGAAATACGGATATCCGAGAATGTGTGTAACATAATTTATAAGATTCTAAACATTACAATTTTAGAATCATACAAACGATAAAGTGGAAAATAAAATTTTAATTAACCATTAAGGGCCATTGCTCCAATATTGAGAAACTTAATTTCAGATTTTTTTTCTAAAATGAGTATTATATATATTGTCAAAAAGTTTATGTTATTTATATTTTGAATATATGAGATGATTTCTGTAATTTTTAAAAAAAGTTTTATTTGTATTTTCCATTTTTAAAAAAAGGTTTTAAAATACGAAATTTAGCCCTTTGACCGCTTTCGCATGACTAAAATAATAATAATAATAATAATAATAACTTACTTATAAAATTTATATTTTTTATTTAAAATATGTTAATGATTGTTTATTGTATAACACTACATACATCCGTAATTAATAAGTATAACAGATGGATCACAATTCATGAAAGAACGAGTTACTCCCGTAACGGGGGCAATGGCACTTTCGTTAGTTTTCAAGGCCAGACGAACGCCTCAAAGTAGGAAGACCCAATATGGTGTTTTTATTATGCGCGCGAAAATAGTCTGTATAGAAACTTTCGAAATATTTTTTTTTTCATTCCTAGCAAACTTTTCTTTGAAGTGTTACTCTTAAAATCTGTTTCTTACTTTATTAGATATCTTCTTTTTGCTAAAAGATATATTTTTTACAGACTTTCTATTTTTTCATATCATATATTTCTATTTTTAGGAAAAGATGGCTGTGAATTTTTTTACTGTGTCTCAAACTTTGGATTATTTTGAACAATTAGATTCAGGTGATTATTCGGATGATCTGGAAATCGTTTGTTTGCCGCCTGATTCCGGAATAGTTACAAATGAAGAAGATGTAACACTGAAAACAGGCTACAAAATTGTCCTTTGATAGATTCCAAAGCTTTGAAGAGAAAATACAGAAATATATTTGATTATATTACTACGGAATCAATCAGCATTGTGAAATGGAAAGACAATAAGGTTGTTTGTCTGGCTTGGAATTTTGAACCAATACAACCAGTAGGTTCGGCAAAAAAATGGAGCATGAGGATAAGAAAAAAATTGATGTACCGCAGCCCCGTGTTACAGCGTCTTACAACAAAACCATGGCAGGTGTTGATTTGCTTGATCGGTTTTTGAGTATTTATATCCCAAAAATAAGAAGGAAAAATGGTGGTGGCCATTTATCATCAACACACTATAAGTGGGATTTGTAGCAACTTGGCGAGTCCATAAGGAATGTAAAGGAAAACTTACTGAGATAGAATTTCTCCGTGAAATTGTTTCGTCATTGATGAAAGTAGAACAGAAAATAGAAGAACGTCCACTTTCGGGACCTTCTGGTTTTCTGTCAAATGACCTGCGTTTCGATGGCGTGAACCATTTTCTAGAAAATGCTTGGAAACAATATAGGTGTAAGGTATCTCAAAAAATACTACAGTTTCCTATAAATAGTGCAGTGTAATGCTGCATAAAAATTTTTCAGTCGTCTTTCATGCAAAATAGAGAGAAAAGATAATGTAATGATGAAAAATAAAGAAATATATAATGAAAATGCCTATGAACAGGTCATTTTTTATTATTATTTTATTATGAATGTAGATGTTTATTATAATTGTAGATATAATTTATCTGAATTTTTCATAAAATGTCTGTTTCGGAATTATATAGTCCTTTTTTTTCTAAAGAATTGAAAAATAACTGTTATAACTACAGGGAGGCAAAAGTACATTTTCGTAAAAAGATTTTTCCCCATTAAGCGCCATTGCTCCCATTTCGGCAACATAATGTTTATCACAAATAATCAATTTTTTTAGACGTACTTTAATGACATCCTGTTCATTAAGAAAAAACAACGATTCCATAAAATAATCATTTAATATATATAGCGGCGCTTAATGGGTTAATTCACTGTTATTAACATTTTGATTAAGATATATTATGTACACCGACCACTGATTACTAGGTCTGCGCGCTGACATGAAAATTGTGACAGATTTTTTTCAGTGTTTATATGATTATTTAAATTTTAATAACAATAACACTAGCCTGCGAAATTTGGGTTGTGTCATGTTTATTACTTTTTGATAATTGATTCTTACATAATTGTTAGCGCTGAATCCGAAAATAACCTTTACTTTTTTATCATCCCTTATAGATATTTTGTAAATCGTAAATTTCAATGTTAAAAAGAAACAAAGAAAAAAAAAGGGTAAATCTGAAACTATAAAATATATGTGGTGTTTGCGTTTTTTTTTAAAATTTTGATATGCGATTTTTATGTATTTTTTAGCGCTGAATCCGAAAATGATCTTCCCTTATTAACCATCATATAAGGATTTTTCGCAAATCGTAAATTTCAATGCTTAAAAGTAAATAAATAAATAAATAAATAAATAAATAAAAATAAAAATAAAAATAAAAATAAAAATAAAAATAAACGAATATTTGATACTATACAAAATAGAATGGATGTAAAACTATTTTTATTCATAATAATTTATCGTCAGGGGTCGTACTTGTTCTGAAATTTCAAGGACAGGAAATTCTTCTGTACCAGCATTTTTTTTATAGAAAATCTAATCTTAAATAAGGTTCAATTTCGCACGTGTAACGTACATTTACTTCTCCGTAAAAGAATATTCATATTAGTCCTTAAAAAATCCCTGAAGCGTACGACCCCTGTATCCTTTTTTGGCTTCAACTGGTAATTCTAACAGCTAAACAGTTCAGGGGCCTATGAGCTTCAGGCCACCGCCCCCTGAATACTAGGCCTGAGCGCTCACACAAAAATGGCGGCTGCCGAAGGCGGATTTTTTTAGCGTAGGTACGGTCCCTTAAATGTCGACACCAGTATTTTATAAAAGATTTCTCTACCTTGTTTATTCTCAGAAAAATGAAGCGGAAAAAACTTCAAAAAATTATTGGTAGGAATATTTAAGGGACCGTACACAAGCTGAAAAAAATCCGCCTTCGGCAGCCGCCATTTTTGGTCCAGCGCTCAGGCCTAGTATTCAGGGGGCGGTGTTCAGGCGTAAAGTGACGTATGTTCCATTACATTTGCCTCCATTTGCATTGCCTATCTCAAGATATTGTTCCGAGTGTTGGACGAAAAATATTTTTTATTATGTGTAAATAAAAATTTTGAATAAAATTAAGTTACATGGCAATATATAAAGTATATATACTAAACTATATAACAAGACTTTCTTCAAAGTCATTAGTTCAAAACCTGCAGATTGTATAAAAATAGATACAATTTTTCTGATTGTACAAAAATAAATACATTTACAATACTTTACGAAAAGATTAAAAAGAAAATTCAGTGACACGAGTTATGATTATCACATGTGCAAATTTGCGACTGATTATGGACGGAGTTAAATTACAGGAAGATGTCTAACTATTTTCTTACTTCACACCGCTATAATTGTAAAGTTTTTTTCATCTTGATTAATGGCTGAACTGCCGTAGGCGAAGAAAACAGTGTGGTGTCAAGTACATCAGGACGCCCTTCTCGCTACGCCATTATTTTGCAATTAATGTGGTAAACAAAATTCAGTTCCATGAGTGACTAAAGAAATGCGCCGATGGTAGATATTCTTTCATATATGACGCCACACTAAAAGCCCGCGTATGTGGATTATCACCCCAGCCACAAGATGGCGCAACTGTGTTAATTTACGCCCGATTGCAGTATTTAGTTTGTACTCTTACTTATATCGCTTTGACCAGTAATCTTCATGGTGATTTTATTTAACCCTTAACTGGAAACGTACGCCTGTGAGATGTTTGCGTTTACATATCTTCCATTAATATTTTCTCTCTCCGACATTCCAAACTTATTTTTATGATATTACATTAAAAAAATTGGTCCTGTTAATGATTACGATTAAATATTAAATGTTTAAGTTCACTATTTTGTAAGTTATTAAGTATTCTGTTTGGGCACGGGATTTTCCCGTTTCCAGTTAAGGGTTAACATGTGCTATAGAAAGATGCGATCACGATATTATTTTCAAAAAAGCGGTATGGACAATAACATTTTCTCTATGTAATACGACCTATGGAATATAAAAATAAAATCATGAATCTAAAGCTACCGCCCATTAAGGGTTAAAATATTCGTTTGACATATTTTTTCACAAGATAGTTCAAGAATTGTGTTTTAATAAAAAATTAGAAACGTAATATTTTTTTTGGAGATTTTAGCTGATATTAATTGGTGATCAGCTCTCATGATCGATTTACGATATCATTAATGGTCGGTACCATGTCAAACTATCAAATGTGAAAACAGTCGGTTATTTTTTATAATTCGGGTTTCTTGATTGGTGCCACGTTTTTGAAATAGTACAATTCGTTTTATTTAACCTTATTTAATGACACATTAATTAATGCGAAAAGAAGCGAATTTTACCATTTCAGAAAAAAAGGGTGCCAATCAATCAATCTGAATTTTAAAGAAAAAGTAGTCCTCTGATTTCTCATTGGATAGTTTGACATGGTGCTGCGATATAAAGACACTATAAAAGCATAAAAAATGTAAATAAATAAATATAATATGATGAAACACAACAAAAATCCATTTCGTGTCCTAAGCAAAATATTACGTCGCTATTGGAATTTTTCCACATAAATTTACTCGCCTATGTGTACGCTTGAACTGCTCTATATTTTTTTCTCTTAGATTTGGAAAAATTTTATTAATGTTTTTTTTTTTTATTCTAACATCGCTGTATAGGTGGACAAAAAATATTATTACTTTTTTTTTATTATTGTATGGACGGTTAGCTATTTTTTATATTTTATTGTCAGTTCTTTGAAAAATGTTTAGCAAAAGTTTCTGATTTATGTATTTTTGATGATGTTTCACCATGGGCATAAAATGCACCACAGAAACCCTCGTCTCTTATAAAACCTCATTTAATTTTCGTATGCATATCCGTTTTTAGAGTGCTTACATAAACAAAAATGTAAAATTCTTGGAAGAAAATGCTGAATGATGTGCATTTTTCAATGCTTATTTTTTTAGAATATATCTGACATGTTAAAGTAGTTAAAAATAAATATAACTTAAACATTTGTAAAATGTTTGTGCATTATAATAAGCTTCCCACGTATTTCTTTTATTAACGCAAACGCATATTTCCTCACCATTTGATGACCTAGAAATTTTATTAAAAGAAAATCTCGCAATCGAAGTTTTTATTATGCATCTGACAAGAAGTAAATTCCCATATTGACACAAATAAATATTTATTCATAAAAAAATTTCAAATGAAATAGATATAAAAAATATATAAAAAATAGATAATAATTTGAAATAATAATCATTAAATGTCATTAAAATGTCATTAAAATAAAAATATTTTAATGACATGTGTAGAGTTGTGTGTCAAAACACAGATGTCTGCAATGTCCATCATAAGTTTATGAACTTCTAAACTGTAGAACTTTGCAAGTATATGTTTGATGATGTATAAATGAGATTATTAATAAATTCACTATTATTAATATTTTGTTTTTTGTGCCAAGAAAATTTATTTTAAAGAGTTGTGATACACAATTTAGTCCTTAGAAACCTTTATTAATTTTTATATTAAGAAATCAAATAATTCTATTTAAAACACTCTGTATTTTAGTGTTAAAATGTCCAACACCGGGGATGTCTGTAACTAAAATTCCAAAGAATTCCACAACTTTAATATTGTATGTATGAATTTTTATAAATAAGGGCATAGTGAATTACTTCACCATTATTTCATTAATTTGTCTTTTATACAACGGAAATTTATTTGAAAAAAAAAGTATGGCGCACATACCCAGTGTTCAAGTATCACGTGATAAATAGAGCCTGATTAGCCACGGGGCAAATTCCTACCACTAAAAATAAACAGAAAATTTGAATTACTCATGGCAGAAATTTTACATGAATACGCCTTTTAGATAAGGCGAACTTTTCTTTTAAAATCTATTGGTGTAAGTGTGCTCCGTTGATAATCAGGCCCTGGTGATAAATATGAAAAACAGCTGACTTTCGCAGAAAATATTGTAAAAGTTACAGTATTTTTGTTTACAAATGAATATCGAAAAAAAATAAATTTTGCAAAAAAATACAATTTGTTATGAAATATAACTCTTACTCATTTTATCCCCTTGAGAGGCAAGCAATTACGATTGTGTAATGCTGAATTCCCACCGGAAAATTAGAAAAAAAATTATTTCAAAATAAGGAAAAGCAATTTTTGACTTTTTTCCATCAAAGTTAGAAAAAAAAAAAAAATGGAATTTTTTTCTGGTGCGAATCATCATTAATCGTAGGTGGGATAAAATATATCCCACTGCCGCTCATGGGGTTAACTAATTAAGGAATACCATGTTTTACAGAACTTTCACACCACTTTTTGTTCATCTCTCACTTTCGCTTTATGAATCACTGAAACCCATCAGTATCCTCTTTTTCTCATATCAAGATCAGTGCAAAAATCACAAAAATGTAATGTTAAGAAAACGCAACGCCAGTTTTTATTGGGTTAAAATTTAACTGTTGTTTGCGCGAAAAGACATGATTTCCTTGCATATTAAATCTTTAAAATATGTAGAATAACTGCTGTTTTTGATTCACTAATAACACTGAGATTATATTTTGTTATATTTTAGGAAGTTTAGTCTTTGAATTAATAATTTGATGACACCATAACAGAGATGAGATTTCCGATTTTTTTTAATGCCAGTATTTTGTTAGGGAAAATGTTATTTTATTTAATCTGAACATTTTTTCGATTAAACCATTTCAGAGGCAAGAAATTCTGTTTATGTAATGTTGAATTCCCTGCGGAATCTAAAAACAATTTTTATTGTAAAATAAAGTAAAGCAATTTTACGGCTATATCCCACCGAATTTAAACAAGATTGTCACCAGAAAATTTTTTATTAAGTTTTACAATTTAACTTTGGAGGAAAGTCGTTGAAAAATTGCTTTTCCTTATTTTAAAGTAAATTTTTTCGATTATTCCGGTGAGAATTCAATATTAAGAAACATTTTTGCTTGCCCCTACAGGGGTTAAGTGAACAACATTTTCTCTAGGTAAATATTAGTGAGAAAAATCGGAAATTTCATCCCTACAATAGTAAATTTTTCTCTCTATTTGATATCATCTAATATTCCAACAAAATATTTTATCGTAAATCCGTTAAAATAATTCCATTCTCCTAACTTCTACACTTATACTATAATAATTACGTTCTTCTTTTTCTTGCATTCCATCAAATTTACTCGGTGTTTTTTGCTATAGTATCGGTTGCAAAACAATTTGAAAGGTTTTAAAAACGGATTAAACAACTAATTCATCTGTCGATTTATGCAGGGTTATTCAAAAAAACCTTTACAAATGACATGTCAAATCAGGCATACAACAAGGATAAAAAATCACATAGGGACATACGGTCGCAAACTACTTATTATGTCACAAATATAGGGTGTTTCATCCTAACTAAATCCGGGTTGACTGCAGTGTCGCCAATGGGCTACTTTTTTTAAATGCATCTTTCTTGATTGGCACCACTTTTTAGTAATGGTAAAATTTGCCGTCACCTTAATTAATTTTTCCTTAAATAAGGTGAATTTTACCATTTCAAAAAGTGGTGCCAGTCAAGAAATCTAAATTTTAAAAAAGTAGCCCTCTGGCAACACTGGTTGACAGTAATAATATTGGGAGAAATAAAATCATTGTAATGAAAATGCAACGAAATGTATCTTGTTTTGTGTGAAATGTGATAACACAACAAAAAGATTTGGAAAAACATGTTGCTCAAGCAATCGATGATACCGTATGGATTGATTATCACTGTCCAAAATGTGGGGCGTCAAGTGCATATTGCTAGCACGTATAATGCAAACTTCTACAACTTTTGTTTGGTGCTATCACATTTACAACAAAAAGGAGAATGTCTGTTAAGTTTTTTATTATATTATACTTCAGTTTTCTGAAAGTTATTATCGTCAACGCAGATTGGTTTATGATGAAACACGATATATTTGTGTTGAAATAAGTTGTTTTCGAACCTAAGTTCCTTTAGGATGAAACACCATATATTTGTGATGAAATAAGTTGTTTTTGAACCTAAGTTCTTTTGTGATTTTTTATCATTGTTGTATGACTGATTTGCCATGTCTTTTGGGAACTTTTTTCTAATCACCCTGTATAGAAATCTATATCGTTCTTGCAAGTAGCGTTTATAAGAAATTTCCCAAATGGGAGATGAATCGAAAGTAACGTATTAAGTTACCTTTTTCACTCAATGGACTTATGAATAAAGTGGAGGAGACATACAGTGTAGTTGAGAGAGAAATAACTGAGGAGGTAGTCAGAAGATGACGGTTTTTAATTACAGTCAGGGCATACTTCACGCGTAAATTTGAATAGAATCATATTATCCATACAAAATTTCTTGCACAAATATGGTAAAAAATTATGTGTATTTTTACTGGTGGAAGTTACCCCCGGTATTATAATCTCTTTCTCTGACACTGAAAGGAAGTTGTTTAGGTTTTCACAACATTTCACTAGTAAAAATGAATAGTTATTTTTTCCATAATTATGATTGAATATTGCATTAATAAGGTGATTAAATAAGGGGAATATTTCTATTTAAATTGACTGGTGGAAGTTTTCTCCCGAGGTTATCAGCCGCTGCGAAACACCTCATTTCTTATTTATTTATAGTTTCATGGTTGACTCATAAACACACAAATACGCACAAAAGAATGGCTGCGGTACTATCTTTATTTTAACGCATTAAAGCATAACATTGCCTCAAGGTAACAGCATATCTGCCAATACTTTTGTTGTTTGCACACAGGAAATTGTGAAGATAAATTTTCCCTTTCTTTAATTACAGAAACTCAGCGATAATATAAGCCAAAAATTGGATTCCAAAAATGTGGCGTGAAACGAATAATTTCGATTTTGAAATGAAGAAGAAATCTGTTGTTTACGGGCTAAGTCTTCAGAAAGAAAAATATTTAATGTTATTTAATTATCGGTAGAACTGCACATTTATTTCTACATAATATTTCCATTATAATATAGTCCGTCTCAAAGGTTTATGCACAAGCAAAAAATGTTGATTTTTAATGAATAATACGAGGGCTGTTTTTTTTTTTCAACCTCCGATGGGCCTTAAAATCAGGCTAGTGTGGATAATAAAATTCTTTGATAGCCTGGAGTCAAGTACACTCAAAGCTACTTTTCCACATAGTCGCAGTGAAGATTTAGTCATTTAACATACTGGTGGAGAAGGGGGGGGGCATACCCTGTTGAAGATTGCCGCCAGTGCATTGAAGTAGGTCTCCAAGGCGTCTTGAAGATTTTTGTTGGAATGAAAAGTGAACTGGAGAATTGTCCACCCAGACCTGTCTTCAGATCTCGAAAGAGTTGACAATCACTGGGTGACAGCCAATATTGATGGCCCAATAGCTTCTTTCTTGAGTCTGAGAGAGGGATGGGGGTGATTCGAAGCGATGTGTTCGATTAGTGAAAGAAGCTGTTGGGCCATCAGTTCGGCTGTAATTGTCATCTTTTTCGAGATCTGAAGATAGGTCTGGGTGGATAGCACTCCATTTAACGTTTCTTTCAAACAAAAATCTACCAAACGCCTCGGAGACCTCTCTCAATACGCTGGCGGCAACATTAAAGACGGTATCCCCCCCCCCTCGCCCACCAATATGACAAATGACTCAATCTTCACTACGACTATGTCGAAAGGTAGCTTTGAATGTACATGACTCCAGGCTATCAAATAATTTTATTATTAACATTAGTCTTTATTTTATGGCCCATCGGAGGTTGAAAAACAAACAGCCCTCATAAAAAGTTAAAATAAATAGTAATTTTTTATTTGCGTATTTCGCAACTTCATTTAAATAAACGATATCAAAAGTAGAAAAATTTAAATTACATATTTGTAAAAAATATAATTTAAAATTTGTTCGAACAAAACTGTCTGAAAAGTTTATGCACAATAGCAAAAACCACTATATTTATCATTATTACATAACTATTCCATACAAATTGTTTTTCTGTTAATTTGGATTGGTTCAAATATACGCGCGTCCATCGAAAATATTAGTTTTTATAGTGTTTCAGTTGGCAAATAGTGCCATGTTTTATCGATGGCCTCTTTGAATTATTCAACAGAGTCATACTGTTTTCCATTGCTGTAAACCTGGCGGATTAAAATGCCATAGACATTCTCAATCGGTTTTATGCCCAGGAAAAGCTAGCGTTTCAAGAATTTAAAACATTTTCTGCGAAAGATAAGGCTGTGTAGTATGTTATATGTACATTGATGCATTACCTTGTTCAAAGATCCATTCAAGGCACCCCCCCCCCCTCAAAAAAAAAATCACCGAATGGAAGAAAATGTTGGTTCAGAATCTCTTGATATTTTTGGGAATTTTGTCTGCCTATTAGAAAATCCAGCGAGGTCATGCTGCTGAAGCCGAATACCACCCCTCCCCAAACCAGAACAGGCTTACCGCCTTGCTGCCTTTTGAATTAATCCTTGGTTCCTCTCGGAGATCATCTCAATACATGTTCCACCCATCAAGGTCATCTAAGTTCCATTTTTACTCATCACTAAATAAAACAGTAAGCCACTTGTCCCCCGCAGGACATGCGTTTTTTAGCCCAGTTCATTCTTGCTTGTTAATGGTGTAGTTTGAGACATGGTTTCCAAGCCATTTTCTTTAGTATGATGTAATCATATTCTTTAATACGTCTATGTACAGCATCTTTGGAAACCTGTATACAGAGATTATCTTTAATTTTCTGTATGGATATATTTTATCGAAACACGAATCCCCGTATTCTTCGATCTGTCTCTACAAACGTCATACGTGTCGTCCACATCTTGGTTTCCGGTTGAAATTATCATTTCTAAAGAGTACGTGATATAGATGCATTAGTTTGATCAATTTAAAATGTTTGCAATTTAAAAAACAGTTTTATTTTGGGATCTCAATTAAAAAACTTTTAAAATCTCACCTTTTGTGAATTATTTACCCTTCGGCATTTTTAAAAAGAGTGGAAATAATTTCTTTTACTTTTATATTTTTATAAAATTGGAAAATGACGTCATAGAACCTCATTACATCCATCCAATCCCGTGTTTCTAAAAAATTAACACAAAGTGCTTAATCTTTTGAGACAGTGTTTCTTCAAGAAAAATGTAAATTAAATAACAATTAATGTAATTTTTATTATAACCAACAGAAACTGCTTATTTTATTTTATTTTGAATAAATGTCGAGTTTTATTGTAAATTAGCTCCATATATTATCTTCATCAACTATTTTAAACCATATTTGAAGAGTGCATAAACTTTTGCGACGCACTATCTACCTCCAATTACATTAAATATTTTTAAAAAAATCTTTCATATAGTTGTGCGCGTTTCTGTGTGAATGATCCTGTGAGATATTCGAAGGCAAAAAACAATTGCAATAACGCAGCACAACTGAGAAAAGGTAATCCATGTTTGCAACATGGAACTATTAATAAAGAGTAACTGAAATATCCTTAAAATAAAGAAGCTTCAACTGTAACCGTTTTCGCAGTGGTTGATTACCGCCGACTCAAAGTTCCAATAATAAATTTAAATAGAAATTTGTTCGTTATTTAAAGGCATTTTTAACGCACAATTTCGGTCAAAAGTAATGGCAAAAACAGCTATTCATTTTACCGGTAGAAGTTTACTTCGGCGGTTGCCAGGCTCTGCTTTTCCGCCATATTGTGACAACCAAGACAACCTCCCGTGAGCGTCAATGAAAATTATTATAAAACATAGTTAAACTGGCACCAGAAAAAATCAAATAGAAATTTTAATCGTATTTGTCAGAGAAATTTTTCTTGGGAAGCTTGCTAAAATAATGGAAAATTTTGTATTCACAATTTCCTAGTGGAAATTTACTTCGTTGGTTATTAGAAAGTGTCTATCCGATGCAAAAAAATCACTCGCTATATTGTCACAACTTCCTCAGTTACTTCACTCGCAACTGGTAGACAATACACTATATGTCTCCCTCTCTTTATTCATAACTCCATTGTTTGCAATTGCATTAGTAGTAAAGAAGTTTCAATTGTTTACAAATGTATAATTAGAGTATTAATAACACATGATAAGTTCAATTGCGTATTCGGAATTTAAGAGAGCATTTTGAGAATTTTTTGTAATTCTTTCTTTCATTTAATTTTTATTCTAGGATTTTTATTTAGATTTGTCTGTTCGCATGATCTTAGCCAGATAACTTTTTATTTGAGCTGGAATTATGTATTTATGATGCAATGAAATGTGTCTGTGATATGACTTCTTTCACACATGTGGACATTTAAAGAACGGCATCGTAAATTTATGAAAGGCCACTATTTTCCTAATAAAATAGCATTTTATATTATGCAAAAAACTAGCATATATCAGCTTTTATCTTTTATTATAATTCAGCGAATTTTAAAAGTACAGATACACAATTATTGTGATGATCTTTCTGGAGAAAATTCAAATCTGATATAACAATTTATCTAGGATTTGTCGTGTAGAATTTATTAATTATCTATGTATAAATCATTTGAATTATTTTATTTATAAAAAAATTCACTACCTTATTTTGAACCCTTTTGTCATTTAACCCTTTCATGGGCAAGGTAGCCTGATGCAAAGATGTTAAAATGATTGATTGACACCAGAAATTACGGTGAAAATTATATGAATATAATTGAAAGCTTATCTGTAAGTAGTTATATTTAACAAAAACTGTGTTTTAAAAGTCTAGTGCCTATGTCACATTTTGAATTAAAACTAAGTGGTGTATGAACTATTATTTTAACACAATCAAACTGATTGATAAAGGTATCATACGAATTTAATATTTCCAATTGAGCGAAAAAATCCCCAGGGCGGTATTTGTTTGCAATCCAAGGATCTGGATTCAATTCATGGCCTGGGCATTTTTTTGCTCATTTGGAAATATTCATTTCGTATGATAACTTTACCAATCAGTTTGATTGTGTTAAAATAATAGTTCATCTACGTATCCATCGTTTATATAGAGTTCCTTTACCTGCGGTTTATTCTGTTGAGATGTCTACATGACAGAACACATTTTACTATAAGTAAGGTTATCTGACCGAAATATGCTGGCTGGTTGTCGGCCCAGTTAGCTTAAACTGTAAAGCATTGGCCTTGTAATCCAAGGATCTGGGTTCGATTCCCAGCCTGGGCATTTTTTCGCTCAGTTAGAAATTTTTAATTCGTATGATAACTTTACCAATCAGATGGATTGTATTAGCCCTTTCAGGAGCAAGCTACTGCTATTCGTAGAGTTCTGAAAAGAATTAGCCCTTTCAGGAGCAAGCTACTTCTATTCGTAGAGTTCCGAAATGAATTAATGGCACCAGAATTTGAAAAAAAAATATTTCAAAATAAGCAAAAGCTTTTGTTCACGTAATTAATAAAACGAATTTTTAAATTCCAATATTATGTTGCCAGATGGGCATTTAGGTATCAAAATTAAGTGGTCCAATTATGAACCACCGCCCTTGAAGGGGTTAACCCTTTCCGGCACAGACAATTTTTGTTGTAAAATGATGAAATGATTGACTGACACCGGAATTTAGAAACGACTTTTTTATATATTAAAAAGATGTTACTTTACATGTTTATAGTAAAAACAAAATTTTACTAAATATATACTTGGTACCGTTCGTAAGTTTATAATTAAAATTAGGTCTCCCGACCATGGTACACTGCGTCAGAAAGGATTAAAATAATAGTTCATAAACGTATCCATCGCTTATATGGAGTTCAATTTACCTACGGTTTATTCTGTTGAGCTGTTTACATGACAGACCTGATTTTACTACCGATAAAGTTAGCGAAATATGCAGGCTGGTTGTCAGCCCAGTTAGCTTAAACGGTAAAGCAACGGCCTTGTAAGCCAAGGATCTGGGTTCGATTCCCAGCCTGGGCATTGTTTTTCGCTCAGTTGGAAAGATTCAATTCGTAAGTGGTATATATAATATACCTGTGCCCTTCAAGGGGTTACATATTTATGCATTTCCAACAGGTAAAAATTTGAAGCGCATTTTTGTCTTTTTATTATCAAACGGCGACAATTAAAATAAAATAATAGCATAAACAAATAAAATTATTTCATTTATATATCGAAAAATGTTCAAAATATATTCAGACACATTATTACCGTATTTGCCGGGTTTTTGCCGGGAGAAAAGCCGGTTTGGCGCGCATCACTGCTCTCCATTACGTGACGGCAAGAACAGGTTACCAAATCTGGGTCCCTCTGGTGAAATCAGTTTTTAGCATTCCATTCGTCTGATGGTTGGCCGTTACACCTAAGTCTGCCTAGTTTCCGTGAAAATTTAAGTAGTGTTTTATACACTCTCAGAAATAAAACTCTCCCTTTTGACGATTCAGAAATCCTCGAGATGTATTTCGTCGTTTTTGACGATCATTTCCTATTAACATCACGGGACTTTTAACGAAACGTAAACCCTCAAATATTTGACGAAAGTTTTGCCTCAATCACGGTCAGACTCAATGCATTTTAAGGAAACATTTCCTCAAATCCTCCTCAAATCCTACGATTTTAGCAAACAAATATTTTCTTGTTTATGTTAGTCCTGTAATAATTTATTTTAAAACAGCACTTAGTGCTTTTCAGAAAATACTGAAATATAGGTAGTTATTGTTTCTTCATTAGTTATTTTTTTAGTTGTTAGAATTTTTAGGATGGCTTATTAATATTATTGTTATTTTATTTATATGTTGTCGTTCGTTATGTTTTAATTCGAAAAGAATAAATTTCCTGTGTTTTTCAAAACCATTCAATAAGACAATTAGGTCAATAAAATTTCAAAGTTCTAGGATATCTTTTTTTTTTTTAAGAAGTATATTATGTTTTCAATCAAATTAAAAATAAACATAACTGATCCCTCTCCTCTTTATAAACAGTAAAGTGTTAAAATCTTATCCTCCTACTCAAAGTTATAAAATCTCACGCAATATGCACTTCACAATTCATTATTTGTGAGCAACAAATTAACCAGACCATATTCTAATCATCCATTGATCAAAGAAAATTTCAGTTGTAAATTATTTAATCAAGCCGTATTATAATTATTCATTGATACGAGAAAACCATAAAAATAAATTAGCTTTCCTTAAAACTTTCAGAAAATATAGCAGCCCGATAAAATTGCAATCTACGTTATAAAAATAAAACACGAAGTAGAATTCATTATACCAGTCTAAAAGCAGTTACTTCCAAGTCCCCAGCAGCCAGGTTGGCAGAACAGCGACCTCCCATACGAAAGGTCGTGAGTTCGAATCACGCCGGGGAAAGAGAGAGGTAATTTTTTTCTCTCCCCGTGTCAATTACTGGAGCTTCCAAACTGATTGAGAGATGGCGCCACCAGCCCTCTTTTGACGAAACTATTAACGAAATTTATATCGTCAAGCAAGTGAAGAAACTAATTTCATCAATTTGACGAAATGTTCGCTCGGAGCATTTTCCAGGAAACTATTTCGTCAAAAACAAAGAAAATTTCGTGAAATCTGAGTATTCATTTCTGAGAGTGTAAATGAGTTTTGAACTTTTACTTTTTCTCTCGATCACAATGTCAAAAAGAAAATACCTTAGTGTTGTGGATAAAGTTGAACTGCTGAAGGATGTAGATATTGGAATGTGCAAAAAAGACATTTCTTCTAAATTTGGTATTCCCGCAAGCACATTGTCGACTATTATAAAAAATAGGAAAGCCGTAATGAAATCCTATGAATGTATTGAGCCTAACAGAAAACGTTCGAAAACATGCACTTAGGATACAGTGGACGAGGCCGTTTTAAAATGGATAAAGAGTGTTCGAGACCAAAACTTGCCGATCGCTGGTCCTCTCATAAAAGAGAAGGCATCGGAGTATGCTAAATATTTTGGATGTGATGAATTTCAAGCCCGTTCCGAGTGGCTTGACAAGTTTAAGAAAAGGCATGGCAAGGAAAAGGTTATTTCCGAAGAAAATAAAAGTGAATCTGAAGCAGTCTGTGATGACTGGAAAAACAACAATTTGAAAAAAAAATCTAGATGATTATCAGCCCGATGATATTTTTAATGCTGATGAAATGGGACTTTTTTATAAGTGTTTACCTGTTTACCCAACAAAACTCTAACTTTCAAAGATGATGACTGTCATGGAGGCAAAAACAGTAAGGACAGAATAACAGTACTGGTAGGCGCTAACATGAATGGCAAAGAAAAACTTCGATTATTGGTAGTAGGCAAAAGTAAGAACCCTAGAGTATTCAAAAATGTAAAATCTTTGGAGGTTGACTATTGTTCTAATAGAAACTCATGGATGGCAGGTGAAATTTTTGAAAAATGGATTTTGAAATTTGATAGAAAAATGAGTGATCAAAATAGAAAAATTGCTTTACTTGTAGACAACGGCCCGGCTCATCCTAATGTGTCTTCAAAATTATCAAATGTCAATTTGCTTTTTCCTCCCCCGAACACCACTTCAAAATTGCAACCAATGGACCGGGGTGTAATAAAAAACCTTAAACTTCATTACAGATAACGCATGCTCCGACGACTTATCTGGACATTTGAAAATGAAAAACCTTTGCATAAGGTGATTGATCTGAGAATATGTATCAGTGGCGCAGCCATGGTGGGGGATTTAGAGGCACTGTATACCACTTTTTTCTAAAAGTTTTCTCTCCATTATATAATAGTAAAAACTTTGCAATTAAACTATACGAATTTCAATATATTAAAATAGTGGTCCTTTGAGATTCAAAACCCCCACCCTGCCTGCGCCACTGTATGTGTGGCAGAATTAACCAAAGTTTGGGAAAATGACGTTTCTGAATCTACAATAAAAAACTGTTTCGCTAAAGCTGGGTTCAGTGTATTACCGGAAATCGAAGAACAGGACGTGTTCCCGCAAATCCAACAGTCTTGGGAAAATTTGCGTTCTCAAGGTCACATTACAGACGGTATTCTTCTTAATGAATTTTTGACAGTCGATGATAAGTTAATTATTGCTGATTATCCTACAGACGAAGACATACTGAATTCGTTTCTGAAAATGAAATTGAAGAACCAGAGGAAGTAAATGAATCTGAAAACATTTCCAAACCATCGAATAAAAGAAATGCGAGAGGCATTTGAAACAATACGTCGTGGAGATTCAATTCGCGGAAAATGTTCCTCATGAAGTTTTTAGTGGAATAAATGCGAACATTTCTTTGATGAACTTTCCGCAAAACTGGCTGTTCAGCAAGATATTCGTAGTTTTTTTAACAGAATGTAACTGTGAGTATTGTAACCACTGCCTGGATTATTGTTTTTATAAAAGGTATGTAGTACTCAATAAACCTTTCATACTAATTCATTTTTTTTTCATTATTAACATTCATTTAACCCTAGATCTACCGGGAATTTTATTCAAGTTTTAATAAAACGTTCTACACCAGAATTTTTATTTAAAACTATTTAACTTATTTATTTACCTTATTTTTGTCTGGTTTATATACTTAGTTTATTTTAAAGAAATTTCTGATTTGAATGAATATTTTGTATGTACCTGTCGGATCCAATGGACCCGTCTGGTAGACGGAGGGTTAATGTGATTTACATTAGAAATGAAGTTCCGTATATGAAAATTAGCTTTAATTGTAATGTTTTAGGAGTAAATATTATAAAACAAATATCGCTTCCATATATCGAAATTTCTATATATCGAATTTTTTTCCGGAAATTTGCTACTTCGATATATGGAGGTTCGACTGTATATCTATACTTAACCCATTAGTTCCGTATTTTTGTTCTGCTTATGATTATGCTTAATTTGTGTAAATCGTGTAAAATGAACGAAAAAAAATATCTTTGAAAAAATATGTATTTAAGTTATAAAAATCTAAACGTCCAAATTTTGGGACACTAATCACGAAAGGGTTCCCCGTACAATGGTTTTCCCCGTTCCTGTCTCTTCATTAAATATCTGTTTTATTCGATTTATTTTGTTATAAAATGGTCACATATCATTCGGGTTATCATTTGGCTATAACAATTCCTTTGTTAATACTTAAAAGGGGGATGGGGCTGGGCATGGCTGAAGCACAAGACCCCCTTCCTCCCCATCCTTAGCCATTGGCATAGTAAAAAATTGCAGCCTAACATACCGTTATGTTTTGTACTAATTTAGTATTTGACATCTTGAGGTTTCTAATATAGTTACTAATATATATATATATATATATATATATTTGGTTCCTATGGATTTAATGTTTGTTAATTAATGTTTGTTAAATAATTGATTTATTATGTTAATTATTTAATGTTTGCATGATTCTGGTTCTCCCTATTCTTCAGTGATTAATGGCTTTTATATGTCCGATAAGTGCTTGATATTGTTGGAAATTATGTGGTTATTGAACCTGGAGTAGTAGTTGGCGTATTAGTTTTGATATGGTAATATATTGAAGTGGATAACTTTGTGTACCGTTTGTCTACACATAAAATATCTGAGTCATGAATTGTAAAACTAGTTTTGATTACGATACCGGCAAGATATGGGAATTGATAAATGACCGTAGTGCCCGGTCGGCTTCTGATTACATGGTAAGAAGTGGATCGACAAAAAGTTACCATGGTTCGGATAATAAAGTGAATGTACAGACAGGAGAGAGTGGAGATACTTTCGGGTATGAGGGGGAGAGCCGGGATCATGTAATTTATGAAAAAAGCAAAAAGTTGAATAAAAATTATAAAATGTTTGGAAACTACAGTAAATATAGTAATTTTAATTGTTATAAAAATGTTATGGATTGAACAGTGAGTGATAGTACTAGATATAAAACTAGATATATTTACAACAGCAAAATTTCAGATATAAAGGAGGAGGTAGAGAAGACTAGTATGGTACAGAAGATGTATAAAACTACATATTTTTACAATAAAAGTATGAGAAATGGGGGGAGGAAGAATTTTTTAAAATTTAAGAAATGCAAGGATAAAAGATGTAAAGTCTGCATCCATGCTGAAAAGGATAACTGTAATGCCGTGGATGAAAATTGTGTAAATTTTTGTAAGGTATTTAACTGTGTGTATAGATTAAAATGTAAAATTTGTAACATGTCTTACATAGGACAAACGTCTGGTCCTTTTAATAAGAGATTTAACAACCACAAAAAAGATATAGTGCGAGGGAAGAACAGGAGATTGAAATAGTACGTTTCGCAAAACATGGAATTGAAAATATTGAAATATCGATTTTGCATATAGTTTCAAACAAGGCTGAAAGACAAATATGTGAAAAGAATATGATGGTTAAATACGGAACAGTGTACCCTTATGGTTTAAATGTTATGTTTGATCAAAATAATATTTTGAAGAATTTTAGAAATACAATATTGGAAGAGTCAGTCTATGAAAAAATTAATCACGATTTGAGTTGCGAGTATGAGTTACATAATATACAAAATATCAAAGTCAATGATCTAAATTGTAGTAAGGATATTAAAAATGCTATTGTTAATATTAATTCCGGCAATATTGTTAAAACAATCAAATACATAATTTTCAATGTGAAAAAGAAGTTAATACCCGATTTATTGAGAGAATTATATGAACATACAGGTAACGGAAATATAGAAATAGGGTTTGATCTGTTGAGATTCAGAATAGGTAAGCAGAAACTTAATGGTTATATCGAGTTGAAAAACAACAAAGTTAATATAGAGAATAAGATTTATTTTGTATTGGATTACATGGGGCACCATTTTAGGGGTGCTAATTTTAAGGGTATTTTAAATAAGTATAATGAATACCTGCCGGATAAAAACATACATATTGTTAAAGCTTACAAATACGATAAACCATTAGGCAGAGTTATATTTAACTACAACAGTTACTCTAGGAATTTGCAGAGCAGTATTGAGAACAGTATTTGTCATTGTAATAAAGTTGAATATAATATATACGTTAATTCAAATTACGGACATATTCTTACCGGTGATCTTACTATAGTGGCAGACACAAATCTCAGAAATTACATGAGGTATGGTACAAAATACAGATTGAGGAGAGTCGTGAGTAGAGGTTTAGCTATAAAAAGTTTGTCAAATTATATAGATATCTTCATTCAAAAATTAATATATAAATATGGTTTACCAAAAAGCGTTTTTGAGGAATGGAGGCACTATATTTTAAAAGAATTTCAAGGCTATTACCATAAAGATTTTGAGGGTGTCTCGGGAGAATCTTACAAAGATTTGATTAGATCAGTAAAAAATCTACAGGATGATTTTATCATTACGTATGTGGATAAAGCTAACACCAACTACGCTATAATATGTAAAAAATTATACGGAGATATTCTAAGGGAAACCTACAATAATGAGGGAAATTATCAACTACTAAAAACTACTAAACAAGTTATTGTAAACAGAGTGAAGGCGTTTTATAAAAAAATAAAGTCAAAGCAAAATAGTGCGGAATTTCCTTATCTTGTAATGATTCCAAAATTCCATAAAAACCCAATTACTTTTAGAACCGTAACTTGTGGATTTGGTTCTTACCTGGAATGTGTAAATAAAAAATTTTTGAATATATTACAAAAGATTTTTGATCAGGTTATAAATGAATATTCTTCGATAGTAATAAAAAATAGCTATGAACTTATAAAAAGTTTTAAAAAGCTGAAAAACATTACAGGATTGTATACATATGATTTCGAGGATTTGTATAATAGCATTAATTTAGATGATTTGAAGTACAGAGTTATGGATTTTTTCAAGAAATCTAAAGAGAAGGATATCAGTATTGAAATATTCACCGATTTATTTCAATTTGTTGTTTACGAAAATTATCTGTTTGAAGGGAAACAAATATATAAACAAGTGAGAGGTATTCCAATGGGGGGCAGTTGTAGCTCCATCCTTGCAGATATTTATCTGTTTACATATGAAGCCGGTTTATTGCTGGAAAAAGACTTAAAGATATACAGATATATAGATGATGTTTTGGTGGTTGAGCTGAATAACAATAAAGAAATTTATCAATTTAAATGTTATCCAGACACTTTAAATTTAAAGAGTGCTTCGGATAATCAAAGCAGCGTCAACTACTTGGACGTTAATTTGGAGATTAAAAACGGAATTTTAGTATACAGTATTTATGATAAAAGAAACTATTTTGATTTTGATACAATAAAAATATTAAACTTTAATAGTAACGTGCATGTTTCAATTTTTAGAAATATATATTTAAATGGATTAAATCGTATTGCAAATTTGTGTTCAAATGTTGATAAATTGGTTGGTGAAATTTTTAACCTTTACATAAACGCCAGTAAACAAAATTACCCAATACATTTTCTGAATGATTTAACTTTCAATTTTATCAAGAAAAAATGCTATCGAAATAAGGTTTTGGAATTGTTCGATGATGGTGATTTATCGATATGTGATTCCTATCGAAAATAGCTTAGCTTTGAGGTTATTCACGGACTTCATTTGACGGCTTTTGGGTTATTTTATGATTATCATTTTTTCAATCTCTATTTGTTTGGTCTTGGCAAGTGAGGGGGAATGTTGTGCACGTGAAACATGTTTAACCCCGCAGTACAAGTCATAAGCCTTGGCCACTTGTCTCCATACTTAGTTTTTTCCTAGTTACTCTTGGTTTTGATAATTATTGTTTTAGTTAGTTTGTTAGATGTATTTTCGTGTACTAAATTATATGATTTTGGATTTTTCAATATATATATATATATATATATATATATTAGTAAAAAGTATATAGACTGAAACTAAAAATAACATACTTAATAACATGCGCATTTGCAGCAATGATATTAGAATGCTGAAATAATAAATTTGAAATCACAAATATATGAAGAAATTGATAAAGTTCTAAAGATGATTTGGAAATGAACATTTAGATGGGAGGGACAACAAACAAAAATATAAATATAGTGAACTGAATGATTAATGCTAAACTAAATACATTTGGATTTCAAGTGAATGTGATAGCAATAATGGTACATAATCTACAAGATGAAAACAAATTGAAGATTAATGGAGATAATACATGAAAAATGCTCTATTGCAGCTATGAATACATGTATTAAGAGAATTAAAATGAACAAAGTGAAATTGAACAGCTAAAACCAAGCTATAATAATTACCAAGCTAGAATTGCCTATTACTTGATAAAGATAGTACCATTAAAAATGCCAGAATAAGGTTGTAAGACTAAAACTAAAAATAACATACTTAATAACATGCGCATTTGCAGCAAAGATATTAGAATGCTGAAATAATAAATTTTAAATCACAAATACATGAAGAAATTGATAAAGTTCTGAAGATGATTATATATATATATATATATATATATATATATCCAATATAAGTAATTGTTGATTGCTAATATGTAAATGTTTTTTCATCAAAATTCAATAATAATAGTTTTTGTCGTATTTTCTCCGCTACTGTCAACGTATTAAATCTAAGATTTATGCCATTTATTTTGTTACAAAATGGCTATTTATCTTTCGGGTTATTATATGACTATAAAAATTTATTTGTTATTACTATGAGGGTTGGTCTCGGCTCGAGAACACACGACACAAGCAGCCCTCGACACTCTTAACCATTGGCATAGTAAAAATTTATATATTAAAAATTTACAATAATCAAGAATTACTAATAGAGTATGTGTACCATATATACTCGCATATAAGTCGACCCCTTAACTTTTTACTTCCATTTTACACAAAATCAAATCAAAGATTTCACTTTCTAATCAGAAAAAATAGTAAGTAAACAAAAAAAAATCATTGAAATATTTTTAATAAAAAGCTATTATTATTTGTGTATTTTATATATTATGTTTTTATTTATATATATATATAAATCCTGAATTTTAGTATTCGAAGATTTTTTTGGCTTTTTTAATTGACTTGGGTATAAGTCAATTCCCCAATTTACTTGCAGAAAATTGTCAGAAATTATTCGACTTACACGCAGGTATATATGGTATATATATTAGTAAACATAGCAGTAACCTCAGAATGTCAAATATTAAACTAGTACAAAACATAACGGTATGATATAAATTTTTACTAAGCCAATAGCTAAGGGTGGTTAGGGGTGGGTGTCTTGTACTTGAGCCGAGCTCAACCAAGCCCCATCACACACACACACACACTTATAGTAATAACAAAAACAACAATTATAGCCAAACAATAATCCAAATAATATGTTACCATTGTGAACACAATAAATGGCATAAAACATAGATTTAATGAATAGACAGTAATGGAGAAGGCCCCTACCGTTTCGTGCCTAGCGTCCCAAAACTAGAACACTATATAAAGGTTGAAATTTAAATAAAATGTAGAAATCTGAAAAAATGCAAAAATACATATTCTCAAATAATGTTTCGTCTTATAAATAATACCACTTATGAAATAATTGATAAAAAATAAAAGAAATATGTTACCTTTTATTACGCACCATTTTAGTTTTTAAAAATCTAACTTCGTGCTACAACAAACATTTATTTCACCTTTTTAATCTTAAAAATTCACTGCTCTTTATGAATAAATATTGAAAACAAATACTAAGAATATATTTTACAAAGTTTTGAAAGGATATCATATTTCCATTTGGTAATGGGATTTTTCTTTTTTAAGAACGCGCCCAAAATTAGGACGCCAGGCACAAATGGGTTACGTTTATTTAGAAACATTTTGAAAACATCTTTACTTTAGAATGTTTTTGCGAACCACTACATGTTAACTTTTCTTCTAAGATTTTATTGAAAATAATTCTTGCATATTCTTTTGTTCGAAGCAACTTAATTTATTTTCTCAGAAGAAAGAAAAAAAAAAGTCTCATGAGAAATTTTGATACGTAACATATTGGCTTAAAATGTTGTACTGACAGTTTTGTCTTTATAAAATCAACAAAAATCTAAAAAATCATAAATTAAATGTTAAAAATAATAACTTAAAATCATTTACCTTCATCTCAATTCGCATACGTGTTTCATTTTGATGACCCAAATCGCCAGATCGGAAATTCTCAAGGACTGTGAGGTCGTTAGCCACACCCTTGCCAAACACTTCATAAATATTTCGATTCGTCTGTACTGCAGAAGTTCCTCGACAAAACTTGTACATAACGCAAACTTTGAACTTGTCCTTTCTTTACAAAACTTAACCTCAAAACATAATTTGACAGATTTCTAGAAACAAAAGCATACGTCTGAAAAGTTAACACTAGAACCGCCGTAGCGGTCACTTTCACCGCTGCCAAATAAAAATATTCGATTTTCACCAGAAATTTCTTTCTAAATTAGGTTTAAAATGTACCACGGAGTATCAAGTCAAATAAATTACTTAAGTAGTTTCAATTAAAATTTCCGGTGTGAAACATTTTTATAACACTTCAGTAAAATTTCCGGCGGTTCTAGTGTTAATGGCGTACCTTCACAATAAATAAAAACAAAAAAGTCCTTCCGGCCAGTGCCGGGAGGAAGAGGTAGCTTTCATATTCCTTATTTTTTAAAAGCCAGCGTATGTTATTCAAACGCACAAAGCTCAATTTAGTGGAAACCGATTATAGGAGATTCAATACTAATTTTTATTAATACTAAATCATTATGAATGAGAATTTAGCGAAATTAAACAGCTTTATCCAAGCTGCTTTTATTTAAAATGACTTATATTTTGTTGCCAAATTCGGCGATACATTGAAGTGCATGCCATTTTAAGACAACAAGGTGGATGAGGGTAACCAGAGAACTTGGTCGAGACCTTAGTAATTCCTGTGCACATGCTCACTCACATCGGAATCGGTTGATATATACGAGTGCTCTCGCAGGCAAAAAATCAGATTTTTCAAAATCTCACCCGCATTAGAAATTCAAACTGCTATATCTGAGCCGTTTTTTAAGATAAATTCAAAACTAAATATGCGCCGGAATCCTTATATCAAGGACAAATACTTAAAAAAGAAATCTTTTTTAATTTCTAATTTTTTTGCACCTTACTTTAAATATTCTTTTTTTGTTTACTGGCCGCCATTTTGAAACAAGATGGTTGATAAAGCTGGCCAGCGAACTTGGGCAAGACATTGCTATATACACTGCTCAAAACAATTAAAGGATATTGCAGTTTTAGGTGGATTTTGTATCTGGTAAACTGTTTAGCTGATTGATACATGGTCGACAGACATAGTAGGTTATATGAGAATAAATTACACATGTTTGGCAGAAAAAAATGCATTTTATTGCGCATTTGTGTACTAAAGGAAAAAAACACAATTTGTGCATATGAGAAAAAAAGAATAAGAAAAGGTGTTTTCTTCAAAGAAAATCATTTTCAGTAGGGGGTATGGTTTCCACGGGCGGCCAGCAACGTTGAACACCTTTGAGGCATGGACTCAGTGAGGCTATTAATGACGAGTTGGGTTATTCTGCCCCACTCTTCCAGAAGAGCTCTTTCCAGTTCTTGGAGAGTTTGTGGGGGTTGTTGGCGGACAGAAACTCGTCTTCCTAGAGCGTCCCAAACGTGCTCGATTGGATTCATGTCTGGAGAACACGCTGGCCATTCCATTCGAACGATTCCTTCCTCGAAAAGGAAATCCTCCACCAGGTTTGCACGATGTGGCTTGCAGTTATCGTCCATTAAAATGAAGTTATCTGCGATTGCTGCAGCGTAAGGGACTACAATAGGTCTGAGGATCTCATCCCTATATCGGCGACCAGTCAGAGCTCCATCTCGAATGATGTAGAGGTCAGTGCGCCCGTCAATGGAGATGCCACCATACACCAACACTCCTCCACCGCCAAATCTGACACTTTCGTGCACGAACGCAGGATTATTCCTACTGCCACGGTCCCTCCAGATGAAAATACGCCTATTATCCGGATGCACAGAAAAACATTACTCGTCAGAAAACAGAATATTGCTCCATTCATTTCTCCTCCAGTTGACATGCTCGGTTGCCCACTCCCTGCGGTCGCGACGATGCCTTGATGTTAATCTAACACATACCATCGGTCGGCGAGCATACAGACCTACAGCATGGAGTCGGTTTCGGACAGTCTGAGTTGAAATTGTGGTGCCTGTAGCCGAGCGAAGGTGTTGTTGGAGAAGAGTAGCGTTCATGGTTCGGTGTCTCCGAGCTGTTAACGCTAAATACCGATCTTCATTGGGCGTTGTTGCCCGCCTACGACCTTGCCCTGGTCTTCGGCCTGCACATCCACTCTCCAAAAACGGTTCCAGATCCTGGAAATGACACTTTGTGACTCTCCAATGGCTTGCGCTACTTCGGCTTGAGTTTGGCTCCCTTCTAACCTACCAACAATTCTCAAAGCTTCTGAATCTGTCAAATGACTTCGCTGAGACATCGTACTCATCGAAACAAAGCAATCACTGAATGCCGATCATCCTTGTCTTCATTCTCTTTATCCAGTTGAAAGTCAAATTTCATTCGCTGCCGCTGAAGCGACGTTTTTGACGTCGAACTCAAAATTTGCATACTCAACAGTTTGAAAACCAGAAAAATTTGCATTTGTGATTCTCTTCTTCTATTTTCGGCAAAAAAAATTCTTTTATATCTTTATTTTATATAAAACTTCAAATATCCTTTAATTGTTTTGGGCAGTGTACTATCCACATGCCTTCTTACATCGAAATAGGTTAATAAATACACGTGTTATCGCGTGACAAATATCAGATCGTTTCAAAATGTCAGCCATGCTATAAATTCAAAGTGCTATAATTCAACCATTTTTTAAGATATAGACGAAACAAAAACTGCTGCGGAATCTTTGTTATTGCGTGACAAAAATCAGGTCGTTTCAAAATGAATAGACATAGAAATTCAAAATGCTATAACTCAGCCATTTTTCTAGATATACACGAAACAAAATCTGTTCCGGAATCTTTGTATTAAGGTTAAACACATACAAAAAAAAAATCTTTCTCATTTTCCAATTTCTTGGTACCTCATTTAAAATTTAATTTTTTTAAAAAAAATTTTTAAATGACCGCCCTTTTGAAACAAGATGGCGGATGAAGCTGGCGAACGAACTCGGTCGCGACATTGGTATGTACTATGTATACACCAAGGTACATCTAAATCGATTCATGAATACGCCTGTTGTCGCGTGACAAAAATTAGGTCATTTCAAAATGTCAGCCACGCTAGAAATTCAAAGTGCTATAACTCAACCATTTTTAAAGATATAAACGTAACAAAAACTGCTCCGGAATCTTTGTATCAAGGTCAAACACATAAGAAAAAAATATTTTTTAATTTTCAATTTTTTGGTGCCACATTTCAAATTATTTTTTTTTAAATTAAATGGCCGCCATTTTGAAACAAGATGGCGGATGAAGCTGGCCAACGAATTCGGTCGAGACATTGGTATGCACTATTTATACACCAAGTTACATCCAAATCGGCTAATAAATACGCCTGTTATCGCGTGGCAAAAATCAGGTCGTTTCAAAATGTCAGCCACGCTAGAAATTCAAAGTGCTATAACTCAGCCATTTTTTAAGATATAAACGAAACAAAAACTGCTTCGGAATCTTTGTATCAAGGTGAAACACATAAGAAAAAATATTTTTTTATTTACTATTTTTTAGTACCACATTTCAAATTTTAAATGTTTAAAAAAAAATTAAATGGCCGCCATTTTGAAACAAGATGGCTGATGAAGCTGGCCAAAGAAACTCGGTCAAGACATTGGTATGTACTATGTATAAACGAAATTTCGTCCAAATCTCTTCATAAATACGAGAGTTACAGTGTGACAAAGATCAGATATATATATATATATATATATATATATATCAACTTTTGAACGGAAGGTGGTTTCGGGGTCTGGGGGTCATGATCGATGAAAATATACCAAAATTTTTTGAAATCGCTTTCCTCCGAACGGCTGCAATAGGTAGCTTTTTGTGATGAAAGCTACCTAAAACTCATGAAATGAAATATCAAAGATGTCGTAAATCTAACTTTGCACTTAAAATTGTTTTATTATATTAGTTGTGAAGTCAGTTCGCACAAAAAAAAACTCATGGATGGTCACTTACATTTATTTTTCTTTGTCAAACATTGCGGGAATAAATTCTCAAATTGATAAACGTTTAAATATGGAAAAAAGGGAAATTCATCAACATTATTTGAAAGAAGTTGCTTTCCATTTATTACCGGAACATATAAATGAAAGAAAACAGACAATAACACTGCCAAACCATTAAAAAAAAGAGAAGAGAATTTTGTGGGAATCAGTAAAAAAATTGCCGTATCTTCAAAATCTAAAAAGTATCGTTTTTGTACAATAATACAAATTCGAATGATAAAACAATTTTCTCAGAAATGTAGTATGTATATCTGCGAAGAACATACATATAATTTATTTGTACAATAAGAAAAATAATGAGAATTTTATAATGTAGGTTAGAAATTACGCAAATGAAAATCTCTTAGGATAATTCAGTGAATGTTTATACTATGATTTTAGAAAATATATTAAGTGTTTTTCTAAAATTTATCTATTTTTAAATTTTCATACTGTAAGTAAAAACACATTTTTTTTTTTTTAACAATGCCGCAGAAAATGTTTTTCTTTACTATTATTGAAATCCAATAGATGCTTGGGGACGGTATCTAACAAATTTAAATTTGTTGTCCTACTTCAATTGTTCAAACTATTTTTCAGAATAATGTTTTCCAGAATACGAGAGAAATTTCATTTAAATAAAATTATTGCTGCATATTTATAATTTCGGAGAAAATTTTCTTATTGTTTTTATTATTTTAATGAATGTTATTATAAAACAATAAATTATAACATTAATACTTTATTATGAAATGTACAGTTGAATATTTATTTTAATTAAATACTTGTTGTAAAATACATCACTATTAAGATGAACCTTTCAGTGATTCTATTAATTAAAATAATTTATCCATCTTAGGATTTAAATCTACAATTGCAAATGTATTTAAATTAAATATATAATTTCAATAACTTATTATTTACTTTATAAAAGCGAAGTTCGTATCCAGAGTTTTTATTCAAGGGCGCTGCTCCCACCCTGAAATAAGTAGAAAAACTACAAATCGTGCATTTTCATTTGATAAATGGATTTAATCATAAAATCTCGAGAGCCCCCCCCCCCCCTCCTCACACACACACAGACACCCCACAAAATAAATAAATAAAACGTAGTTACAACATTTACATTTATAATTTCGAAATTAAGTATTTTTTGCCTTTTTCTTTATTATATATATATATATATATATATATATATATATAATATGCTATTGAATTAGTGGTATTGCATTTGATTTTCTGTTGCATGTCATAGGTTCTATTTTTATTTTCAGTTTAATTGTTCAATTTATTGTCAGTGTAATATATTGATGCTAAATTTAGTAATTTTATTTTATTAAATGGATATAGAGCGCCGGAGTATCATAAAAATCTACCTGACTCTGATTCTTTCCTTCAAAAAAAAAAAAAAAAAAAAAAAAAAAAAACCTATCACGAATTTAGATTCATATTCGTAAATGTTTTCCTACTAATTATTGATTCATAGTAACATCAGAAATTCAATCAAATCATTTACTATTTACTTTTAAGTATTTATGCAAAACGAAGAAAGAGTTACTAAAAAACATTTATCTAGATGCCAACTGAATATATACTTAAGCGAAATAAATAATTTGCTGTAAAAGGTTGTAAAAGGAATAATAGCTGTAATCTTTTAAAGTTCACTCAATATTTCCCCCCTACGTTATCCGTTTTCGATCATCTGATAACACCGGCAAGTTTCCCCTTCGTTTTCGGCCTGCTGGTAACGGCGGCAAATGGACCGAACGCGACTACTAACGTTCTAAAAAATGTCGCGACTACTCTCGGGTTAATGACAAATAATAAATTGATATATATATATATATATATATATATATATACCGGGTGTCCCAAAAAGGACTGACTGATTTAAAAATTCAATAACTTGCAAACGGTGACAGATATTTAAAAAATTCTTGCAGGAGGGTTATGCATAAGGTCAAAAGTTTTTTTACAGTGATTTTCAATTTTAGTTCGAATTACAAACAATAGATGGCGCCGCGATCAATAGACGGTGAATTCAGGCTCAATTTTTGGTACTTCGTGGCCCGGATAATACATTTCCATCTACTTTTTCAGCATGGAACAACAGAAAGGACCAGAAATCGAGCCTGTATTTAGCGACTATTGCTTACAGCGCCATCTATTGTTTGTAATTCGAACTAAAATCGAAAATCACTGTAATAAAACTTTTGACCTTATGCATAACCATCCTGCAAGAATTTTTTAAATATCTGTCACCGTTTGCAAGTTATTGAATTTTAAAATCAGTCAGTCCTTTTTGGGACACCCGGTATATATATATGTTGCATTCTAGCAACATTGGATTGGCTGTATCGTTGAAAATGCCGTACTGGCTGTCCCGATAGTAGTTGTGGATCACATGCAGCGATAATGGCGTAAAAGAAGTGGTCAGAACAGATAATTTCGAATCTGTTATATTCGTAGAACAAATTGTTGAAAGGCAGTTGTCGAGTGAAAACAATGGAATGCATCGTTCCGTGAAATTTTCCCAGAAGAAATTGAAATTCAGCTAAGCACTTTATTAGTACATCTTGCAAAAGGTGCAGTTTCCACCAAGATAATTAGCCATCGCTCCGTAGTCGTAATTAGGTTTAAACAATGTTCCAGATAATCGAATAACAGGACGGTGACCAGGGTATGGATGAAAACTGGAAATACGACTCAAATCTGCTAAAATCTGCTGAAGCACAGCGAGTGTCAACTTTTTGTTCCTCACGTGTAAGGATACAAATATGACGTAGGTCGCGCTCTCAACCAATGAATAATTAAGAATGTCACGTCATATAAAGAGTGCGAACAGAGAGCTAGCGGATGAATTTGAAGGAAAAAAGGATAATATCAGAAATGCGCGGGAAAGTAAAAATGGAAGCTAAAAGAATATTCTCGAAAGAAAAAATCGCGGGGATGGAACATTTAATTTAAGAATACTAAAAGCGTAATATTTAAGCGAGTAAGACGAGACATTAAATTAAAGAGAATTTAACAGAGTTAACGATAGAGATTATTTAAGAATAAGGATTTAGTGAATATAAAGTAGTAATTCAGAACAAGATAAGGAAATCGCGGAATTAGATCTAATAATGTAACAAACATATATATATACAGGGTGATTAATAAATATCGAAACAATAGGGTATCTCCTTAAATATTGCCCCTAGGCACATACTTCCAATTACAAAGTTTCATAAAATAAACTCCATGGGGGAGTCTATATTAGAAAATACAAGAAATAAATTTTCATACGGTCCCCGTGGGATAAAATTTCCAATTAGGAGAATTTTCCTTATCCATTCCTGAATTAAACAAAAAAAATTCCATCTTGATAGCTGCAAAATTCACAGAGATATGTCCGTTTTAATAATTCGTGAGGTTTCAAGGGATCCGACACAAATTGAAATACGTTTAATTCAAGAAACACTGTTACTGTAAGGTTCCCGGGAAACATTTTTATTTATTTATTTGCAGAGTTAGAATTTTGAATTTGTTAGTGATGGCTAACCATATAATTTGTAATCATAATCACATCATAAGACTTCTTACAAAATTAAAATAATAATAATTTTTTTTTTCAAAAAATTCAGAGTAATTTAAAATTGTTATAACTCGAAATATTATTTGCCGAATTAATTATTTTTCTTTTAATTAAACAGAAATATTCAAGCTTTAATTTTGATTCAGTATTTTAAAAATATTAATTTTAAATAATTCAAAAATTTGAAATAGCAATTAAAATAAAGTGTGGACATTCCAAATATACTTTATTTTCTTGTGTGTCTGTTATCAATGGTATTATGTATATCAGGGGTGTCCAACTGTGGCCCGCTGGATACCACTAAAATTTTAAAGAAATAGTCGACAAGTTGAATCGCAGCAATTCGACGATTAGATAAGGCAAAGATAACTGTAAAATGTTTGTGGTATCCGGGGGGCCACAGTTGGACACCCCTGATGTATATCTATACGGACGCGGTTTCATCTTACAAGGAGAGGGCCAACCTTGTTAATCACAGATTTTGATTATTTTAATATATGTTGTAGGGTAGAGACCCCTTAGTCTCAGGTTCAACGGATTTTATCCAACGCTCCTTAGTTCTTGAGAAACCGGGGGGTCTAATAGTAGTACACAACTTAAATACTTACTTTGTAACAGAAAGGATAGGTTGGTCGTAGCACAGTTGGTACGGCGTCTGCTGGCTGATCTGCGGGCCCGGGTTCGGAACCCGAACGCGCTACATTTGTTTTTCTCATTTTTTGTTTTATAAATATACTTGTAGTTATGATTTAATAAGTTAAATTAAAATTTTCAATATCATACATTAATTATAATGTTAACAAACTTAAATTTATCATTTTTTTATTTTTAAACTATTATTTATCATCAGAGGTTTAAAAAGAAATTGGATCTATTATTGAAAGATGAAAATTCCAAAATCGTGACAAAACCTGTTGTGGCGTCATCTAGTTATGATAAATTAAAAGAATATTCAAATAAAATAAAAATAAAAGCAGAAAGGGGGATAACGGGGAAAGCAACATAATTGAAAGTGCAAGCATACGTGTTACACATTTAAAAATCTTTAATCTGCAAAAAATCGGTTGTAATTTAATTCTGATGCTAATTTTTAATATAAATATGCTTGTTACTTTAAAAACAGAATAAAGAATATATGAAATACAATTTAAAAGTGATTTTAAAAAAGAAATAACAGTTTTATGATGTTTTATACAACTATTTAGTTAAAAGTAAAAAAATTAATTGGTTAAAATTACAATTGATATACAATATTATAAATTTTAATTGACAATGAGATTATTAAGCTATACTTACGAATATATTTATAAAACAAAAAAATGAGAAAAACAAACGTAGCGCGTCCCGGAATCGAACCTGAGCCCGCGGATCGGCCGGCAAACGCCATGCCAACTCAGCTACGAGCAACCTATCCTTTTAGTTACAAAGTAAGTATTTAAGTTGTGTACTACTATTAGACCCCCCCCCCCGGTTTCCCAAGAACTAAGGAGCGTTGGATAAAATCCGTTCAACCTGAGATTAAGGGGTCTCTACCCTACACCATATATTAAAATAATAAAAATCTGTGATTAACAAGGTTGGCCATCTCCTTGTTAGAGGAAGTCTTTTTATGTATTAAGTATTTTAGCTGTTCTGTTGGGCCCTACCCTATTGCTCTATGACAAAACAATACCGAACAATACATTATATCCTAAAACTATCTTTAAAAAATTGACAAACTAACAATACAAATTCTACCAATAACCGTTCATTATAACTTTTTTAGAAGGCTAAATTGTGATAATTGAGTTCACCAGATTACAGAATTTTCCCCAAAACTGTATGGTTCAGAAACGTAGAAGGACATATTGTATACTGAGACCCCCTTGAAAATTATCTAAATAACAGTCAAAGTTCCATCGAAATACATTCGGCAGAATCTTTTAAAAAGGCTAATTTTTCATATCAGGTTCAACTCATTAAAGTTCTTTAAACCATAATTCGATACCAAGCAACGTAGAACAACGTGTTATGTACTAAAACCTTGTGAATGAAATTTCCATTTGAATTATATATATATAAGTAGAATTAGATTTTTTTTTTTTTTAATGCAGTCGTCTACTTGAAAAATAACCAGTATTGTGAACGTCTCTGAAACCGACGCCACGCTTATGCATTTTTGGCTTAAAATTAAATTGTTTGGCGATAAAATGAAATCGTAAATAAACATTAAATATGTAACTCACAAGCGCAATTTTCATAATTACATTTGCTAGTTTCTTCTACAAATCACATGATGGATGACTTAAATAAAAATAAAAAGTAAATTTAAAAATAAATCAAAAGCAAAAACGAAATTGTCACTCAGATATTATCTAATCAAATTTTTTGATGCATTTTTTTTTTTTACCTGACGCAAGAGATAAATTGCCAAATATGGTTTAAAACTGAAATCTTTCAAAATGAAAAAAAAAATTAAGCATTACGAACATTACCTGTCATGTATAAATTCGATATTGTTGTTTTATAATATTACTACTCGTCAAAACTGTTTTTTATTTTCTCTTTTTTTTCTTTAAATAAATTTAGTAAAAGTTTTTTTTCGAGATGTACAGCCGTTTCAATTCATTTATCAACGAAATTTATCGCCAATAAAATAATAGTAACTCTTTCACCCAAAATAACAGAACTTTCCGTCATAATTCTATAACTAATCTACGTACAGTTATGTGTTATAGCTTAAAACCTTCCATGAAACGATATATATCCAGCAGTGTAAGTTCCGTCAAAATCCATGCAGTAGAACTCGAAATATAGACGTTCGGAACGAAATTTCCGTTTGGATTTTATATATATAATAGATATCTTTCTATATATAGAGATAGAGATAGAGATAGAGAGATATTAAGGAATAGAACATTTCCTAATATTTTCAAATCAATTTAAAAATGACGCTTGTTGAAATAAAAATACTGAAAATACTGCTTTATAATAATCAGTAGTATTTTCTTTGTTTTTGTTTTTTTATTCAGATAATTATGTATATTTTTGCATTTGAAATTATACATCAAATGGCAGCTTACTTGATTGCTGAAAAATACTAATACTGAAAACTTTTAAATTATAAAGTGCGGGTATCATATGTAATAAAATATTAACGTAGATTATCTTTAGGTCTGTATTCATATAAAATCCCTTTAGAATAACACTAGACATTCATAATATTTAGGCATTTATATTTAACTGATAGCAAGAGAACATCATTTAAATTATTTAAAATTCTGCCAGCAGATTAAGAATAATGGATCTATCCTTACAATGAAAATTTATGCTATATGAAACGCTGGTTGAAATAAAAATATTGCACATATTATTTTATAATAATCAGTATTATTTTTGTGCTTTTGATTCTGATCATTATGTGTATTTTAAGCAGTTAAAATTATACATCAAGTAGCGTCTTGCCTGATTGCTGAAAAATACTAATATGGGGCATTTATAATTTATCAATTGTTGATATCATACGTAATAAAATATTAATGTAAATTACGGATATAAATTATTTTAAATAAAACTACAAATCCATTATATTTTACCCATAACAAGGAAGCATCCTTAAAATTATGTAAAAGCCTGCCAGTAGGTTAAGAATAATACCTCTAAGCCTCGAATGAATTTTTAACACTATATGGTACATGATAATTTTGTCTTAGTTACGCTAATTTGTGAATGGCAATCATAAAAGATTATTAACTGTCTAACAGAAAAATAAAATACATTCAGAGAAAATCATTTGTACTGTTTCACTTGAAATCCCTACTTTACGAATTTCAATAAATTAGGAAATATGCATTTTACAATATGAAGATTTGCGTGAGATTTATGAAACATCATCATTTTATCTTAACTAAGCTATTTTGTGCATAGTCATCTTAAAAGATTATCAACTATCTAAGAATGAATTTAACTATTGTCAGATTAAATTAGTTGTATTATTTCAGTTGAAATCCAAGCTTTATGAATAAATGAGCTTTCATTAAATTAAGAAGTATGGGTTTGAAAATGTGAAGATGTTTAATCCTGTGTATTGTCAGATATGAATAGTAAATAATATTTATGAAATAGAAAAATAAACCGACATAAAGATTATTTCTTTAAATACTAGAAAAACAGCACTTCTTTATTATTATTTTTTTTAATTTAAGGTAACCGCATACGTATCATATGTTCATTCTTTAATTCGTTAATATTTTAATTAAAGGAAACACTTTCTTGAAAATGTTCATAATGACCTCAAATTGTTTTTATTGCTCAATAATGATATTATAATTTATATTTGGATTCCCTTAACCCTCCGTCTACCAGACGGGTCCAATGGGCCCGATGGGTACATTCGAAATATTTATTCTAACCAGAAATTTCTTTAAAATAAACTAAATATCGAAGCCAGACAATAATGAGTTAAGTAAATAAGTTCAATAGTTTTAAATAAGAATTCTGATGTGTAATATTTTTATAAAACTTGAGTAAAATTTTCGGTAGTTCTAGGGTTAATATATTATTGTATTTCAGGCGTATCACACTGTGGCCCGTTAGATACTAATAATTTTTTAAAGAAATAATGTACTTCTTGAATCGGGATGTGTCAAACTATGGCTCGCTGGATACTACTAATTTTTTAAAGAAATAATCTACTTCTTGAATAGGAGAAACTCTATTATTAGGTAAGACAGTGATTACTGTAAAATGTCAATGGTATCCAACGGGCCACAGTTTGACACCCCTGTTGTATAGATAATAGAATTCGTAAATTATGAAGTAATACAATTCACTCCAAGTTTTTTAAAATATAAGATTATTTTAAGCAAATTAATAATCACTTCTAATTTAGTTTAATGGAGTAAAACGTCTGCATAATTTTATAATGTAAAGTAAGTATACTACACTATTTGTTTGACAAATCATTTAGCAAATCATGTTCCATAATTCAAATAATAAGTATAAAACATTCTATACTATTAAAAATGAATGATGTAGAAAACTAATGCAGGAAATTTTGTATTTACTGACTGGTGATTTGATATACAATAGAATACGACTTGGTACGTTATTTTATTACCACTTTTCCTTAGAAAACTTTTTTTTTATTTTCTTTGCAAATTTTGTCGACCCGCAATTTAGCCCACTACAGACCAGCAAGTTTTACAGAATTTTACTCAGTTCACACCGTTTTTTTTGAAAAATCTTACCTTTGCCATTAACACTAGAACGTCCGGAAATTTTACTCAAGTATCATAAAAATATTTGACATCAGAATCTGTATTTAAAATTATTTGACTGATTTATTTAACGCAATTCTGCGTGGTTTAAATTTAACTCATTTTAAGAAAGAATTTCTGGTTCCAGTTGATATTTAATCATATGGTCGGAGTCGGATCGACTCGTTCCGGGCGTTCTAGTGTTAACTTTATGAATCACTGAAATTTGTCAATTAAGTAATAAAATTTTACTTTTCTCTTTTATAAAAAAAAAATAATAAAAAATCCCAAATATAATATTGCGAAAACGAAACATCAATCTTTAATGTTTATTCTTGTTACAAATGATGTAAAAACCTAGCATGAAAAATTGCGTTAGAATTACTTGTATTGAAAAATAGAGCCTGGTGGGATGTACAATTTTTGAAACTATTAACAATACAATTTTGAGATGATAGAAAACATGTTTATTCATATTATTAGGTTGAGCAAAAAGTTCTGGGAAATTTTCAATCTAATAGTCATATATAACCAGATCTATAACCAGAATTTGTATCGTATAAAGGAGTACTAATGGTATATCTATAGGAGTTTAGGACGTGACTCCATCCGATTATGGCATCTTTTGATCAATGCAACACTTTTTCAAAGGCCGTAGATTTGAAACTTTTAATGAAGTTGAAGAAGCATGTCAAGAGATTTCCGATTCCACAGAGCCGCCATGGTACTTCCAACAAAACTGGAATCTGGTAGGACGACGGCAGAAAGTCGTGGACTACGATGGTCTCTACTTTGAAGAATAGTTCTTGTTGCTTTTGTTGTTAATTTGCGCATAACAATGCAACTTTCACAAATTTCCCAGAACTTTTTGCTCAACCTAGTAAAAATAACTTGTGTTTTTTTTTCTTTTTTTTTTTTTTTTAACCATTTGGAAAAATGGTTATTGTTCTCTGTCAGGGTCGGAAATCAAAAGCATATCTGTAGGTCTTTATTGGTTTAATCGCATTTTATTCGTGTTCTGATTGGTCTATACAGTAATTTGTATTTCCCTTTACATTCAACAACGATGGATACTTTCTGTTGCCACTATGACAAAAAAGTAATAAAAACTACAAAAAAAATAATAACTCAGAAACAAATTGAGATACAGCTTTCAAACAAATTGCATTTAAAAGTACATTTTTTTCTCTATCCGACGGTGTAAAAAGTAATATTGTCGGATGTTTAGAAGTTTAAGAATGAAATTTCATTTAAAATGTGTAGTCAGATTTCTTGGAAATCTGACGATGGAAAAGCCTTTTCCCGAACAGCCAATGAAATACTTGGATAATTCGTAAGTTTCAGGTGGATAATACATAGTAATAACACTATTAATGTTTAATTCATGGCGTACGTAATGTAGATCAACTCGGTGCGATTTTTTATGTCTTAAATTTTAGGCTTTGAAAAAGCATTTTCCAAATTGTCGTTGTAATTTGTTAGATTGCTTTTTTTTTTGAAATTGTGCAAAATATAAATTTACATTCAGACTGAATTTTTTAATTTTAATTTTATTTATTTCCTCATCACTATTTTTTTTTTTTTTAACACTGCATTTTAGTTACAAAACATATATTTTAAGTCTTTTAAATTCATGTTGGTGGTTAAAAGATGAAACACAATGTCAATATTATTTTTTAGTGGAATTTCCTGCTTTTTCACATACATCATTTGCCAAAGAATGTTACTTTGTTCTTTAGGCTAATGTTAGAAAAACGTCTATTTGCACTTTTTTTTTTTTTTCCACATCAAACAGAAACCCATGTAAGAGAGTGTATTTTTGATTGATGTGGAAAGTAAAAGCGTGCAAATAGACGTTCGTCTGACATTAGCCTTAAATTTATAAACAAATGTTAATGGAGTAAACGACTTGTGACTTACTTTACTTGGCTAATAGAATATATTACATGCAATAGAATATGTTGCAGGCAATTTTTTGTTGTGAAAATTAAATTTACAATTTAGCAAAATGTCGTTTTTAAGATACATTTCAAAATCGGAATCATTCTTTTAATCTTTATATTTCCGAGTATGTACTATATATTTTAAAAAGACAGAAGTTGGTAAGTATTCATAACATTATTTCGAACCAACAATATATAAAAATGCACAATAAATATCAAACAAATATCGTATACTATATACTCATTCAACCGAAAACTGAATGAAAAAAAGTTCTTCCTTTTTTGTAAGAGCATTTGCGTTTACTTTTTTCACCTTATTTAAGATCAAAATTCATAATAATCCCTTCCTATTAAATAATGTGAATATTTCTAATGAGAAATAAATAAATCCACCTATACTGGGCTATGAAAGAGATTTGTTCTCTAAGCTGGCGTTCGTGATCGTAAGGAAATCCACAACAACGCAGGTAGGTGCAAATATCAGAAAACTCTAATATGATATAAGAAGATGAATTTATTGTGTCATAACAAACACCGGAGGAGAGGAACAAACAGGGGACCAAAGCACAAGCCTCTTTTTTGCACCACATCCAGAGGCGCGCGTCAAGTGACGTGACTTCGCAGATAAAATTCACGTGCTTGGCGTGATACAGTATCGCCAATATCCAAGTGTTTTGCGAATGGAAAAACAATGCATTGGCTGGCAAAGAATTAGCCAAACACAAGCGGTGAACTTATACGTATTTAATTTGCGTAGGAGTACCATATTTTCAGGTTACAAAATTCTTGTGGTATGGGAAATGGAAAAAAAAGACACTGCACTTTGGATTTAAGTGCGTTTTAAGTAATAACGGAAAATGTTTTCGATTATAGACAAAGGCTGGAGAAATTAAAAATCCGCTAGCCGAAAGGCATGTGAATGCGGATGCTGACACAGATGTGAACACGAAGTTCAGTCTGTTGCAGATTGCAGCTGTTACAAAAATATGCAGCATTCTAATGCATATGAACTTAACGGTCTGGATTTTAGGATGCAGCGCGAGGATAAATGTACTGAATAGAATGCAAGTTAAGTGACTTTTGATGACGCGCCAGACACATTCCCAAATAAGGATAGCTGAGAAATTAAAATGTTTTTGTATTAACTGACAGTCGTAACATTTTTCATAAGGCAAAATGTATGTGAAACAATATCTCAAAGTAGAATGGGAAGACTGAATTACTGGTTTTATTTTATTAAAGTAAATGAGTAATTAAAAAAAATAGTTTAATTTAAATATGAGGGGCTATTACAACAAGCGATATACTTTTTAATTAAAAAAAATAGTTTAATTTAAATATGAGGGGCTATTACAACAAGCGATATACTTTTTAAATATTAGATTTAATTTACGAACCGCACTGAAAGAAAATAGTACATTAAAATAAATAAAGTATTAAATCAAATTTTGAAGTGAAACTGCAGGGGGGGGGGGGGCTAGAATAAAGACATATATAACAGGATAGTCGTTATAGTGGGCCAATAAATTTAAAGTATAAAAAAAGCCCACAATGCACTTCTTGAAAAAGGCTAAAAGAAATCTGATTGACTAGCGTCCTTAAACGTTAACTTTCCATAAAACGTTTGGAATAATTGCTTTTTTTTCGGCTGGTATATTTGTTTGTTTTCTACAGTGTCTTCAAAAAAACTTTTTTTGGCAAATTATCAGAGATTTCCTTAAAAGATACTTTTTAACACTTTCCAACAAAGTTGAAAAGTGTTTATGCATTCGGTTTGTCTGTCCGTCTATCCGTCTGGCCGTCTGTCCATCTGTACGCGCTCTAACTCCGTAAATATACTCGGATCATTCTGAAATTTTTGGATGTTAGTGACCTTTACCATAGCACGAACCCTATTGCAAATGAAGTTTGTAGCATGTTTATTTCATTTACAGGGGCAGTCAAAAGTTTTCCGTTACATTACGGCCTATGGTAAAAATCGTTTAAAATGATTTTTAATGATGTTACATGCTTTCACACATAATAAAATTGATATGCATGTATCCAGTGCATTCAAATATGCATTCCGTAGAATATGCGGTGCAAAGAAAAATATTATTCATTTACAGGGCCACACAAAAGAATTTCGTTACATAAAGATATACGGGTGGAGGGAATTTTTTCCGGCGTATTTTAATTATGTTAAATTATTTCATGTATAATGGAATTGATATACGTCGCTGAGGTTTACTATTACTTATTTCATGCATAATACGAAGTGCATAGCATTTACAGGGACACACATAAGATTTCAGATACTGTATTGTATCCGAAGTACTGTACGGTAGCGATGATTGCTGGAAATGCATTTTTAATTATGTTATGCGCTTTTATGTTTCACTATATTTATGCATTGTACATGATGTGTAAAAATGCTGTAATTCATATACATGGCTACACAAAAGAATTCGTAATGGTTACTGGGTATGATTGTAAATTGCTTAAAGGTGGTTTTTAAATGAATTATGCATTTTTACGCTGAACTGCATTTTATTTACTAAGAAATGTTTGTAGATAAAATTATAAAACATAGTTAAAATTATATACAGGGTCACGCAAAGAATTGGATACGTGGCCGTCTATAAATGATAATTTCGGAAATGTGATTCCAGTTGTTTTAAGAGTGTTTTACTTTGAATTAAACTTTAGCTAAATGTTAGCGTGTAATAAAGGTACTAGGTTATCTACAGAGTTGTACAAAACTATACAAGTATGTTTCCATCTATTAGTACAAATTGCTGAAAGAGAAATTTGAGACTGTTATTCGTTTTCTTGCTAAACTAAATTTCCCCATTATATAGCATATATATCAACCTACAGACCGAGTTCAGAGCTGTTTAAAAGAATTGGAATACATATTTGCTATGGGTGGTAACTGCTGAAATCAGTTTTTCAAATGTTTTATGCGTTTTCTAAAATGTTTACTTATTCCTTTATATACATTATTTCCCTAAATAACGAAGTTTTGTTAAAGCATTCAGGAAGTGTTGGAAAGTGTTTCATAATCTATGCTTAACGCACGATTTTTCTTACTTGTTTATTTAAAACATTGTTTAAACTTTAACATTATGGTTTATTTTAAATTAAACTACTGTTTATACACTCTATTAAATTATAAATGATTTGTTGGATAAGCCGAAAACTTCAAGATTCTTTTCACCCGAAATTTACTAGTCCCACTACTGGAGCATAGGGAAAGGTAATTTGTTTTTATTTTTCATTTTTTCCCGATGAATATATTTTGAAACTTTAAATGTTTATTCTGATACATGAACGTTTGGACTGGCTTAAAAAACACATATCTTTTGAAATTCACTAACACTTTAATAATTATTAGATAAATGTTCTAAGTGGCCAACTACTGCTGCTTTTACTTTAACGATATTCAAATGAATTTTCATAGCATTTCTCCCTAATTTGAGGATCGACATATACAAGAGTGTCGAAATATACAAAGACATGTACTCCTTTTTAAGTCGACCCCAAAATTACAGAAAAATAAAATGTTTAACCCATTTTAACCCATTTAACCGGTTTAACCCATTTATGCGCAGCGTCCCATTTTTCGGACGTTTCGAATTTTAATATTATTTTTTGTAATTTTATTCTTCTTTATAGCGTGGAAATTGTATGAGTTAATTGATCTATAAAAGTTTTTATCTATTACCGAGAGATGGAAGTGTAAGACTGATATCTATTTGCTTAACTGAAGGCCTTTTTTCTGTGTTAATAGATTTTTCAATTTTCAAGATAGCGAAATGTAAAAAGTGAGTTTATTTGTATTTTTTGTATCAAGGATCCAAATTAATAAGTCATAATCTTAGCTTGTGGACTTCTTTAAAATACGTATTTTTTTTAAATAGCGAAATTATATCTTCAAGCGTATTTTTTATGCATGTTTGTAACGTACAAAATACAGGGCGCTAGACGCAGATGGGTATATATATTTCTATTAGCCATTTAGGGGACAGTTATTTACGCAATGTCCTTTTCACTAAGATTTTGAAACAAATTGTTTTTTAGCCCCTTCTTATACGATTATTCTTATATAAGAATATGATTATTCTTAATTTGTTATCAATCATATAACGTTATAAGTCTCTATAAAGAAATAAATATATATTTTTAATAGTTCATAGGAATACTAATTGTAGTATATAATAAACAATTTAAAAGCTTAATTTATATAAATTTAGACAAAACAAATAAGTATTCATTTTACGACATATGGATATTCCCATATTTAGTACGGTTATGTTTTATCGAATAAACACAAAAATATTTTAGCGTAATTTTTTTTTAGTATTTTTCCAGTTCATTTTGCAACATTTTAAAGAGCTTTTACCAACAAATTTGAGAAACAAATTCAGACATAAATGGGTTAATGCAATATTTTCTATTCGTTTTTTCTCATTATCTAATCGCATAATCCGTAATAAATATATGTAATTAAATTATATGAATCAGGTGTAATTGTTTGGCTTTACTTTCTTATTCAAAAATTTCGAATTCATACCGTAAATTATGACCGAAATATGTTAAACTAAGTAATCCCCAAATGTCTGGTAAAGCAAAAAAAAAAAAAAAAAAAAAAAAAAAAAAAAAAAAAAAAAAAAAAAAATTTCTATTCGACATTTCTTTTGCGAATTCTAAATTACTGATAAAAAAAAAAAAAAAAAAAAACCTGGTAACACTGATAGACAGTTCTTCTATATTGAAACGACTGGTAGTTCAATGTATTGCCGTGTTATTTCTCGACGTATAGACGTTAATGTCGACGTATAGACGAATATAGTTTGTATTCATTTCAATCATAAATATAAAAAAATCTCCGAAATTATTTTTATAGTATATGTAAAGCTTTTTTTTTTTTAAATAGTATATGTAAAGTTTTTTGTACGATCTTTTTTCATTTCCTCAAGTAATAAGAAATCGCATTTAAAGAACGCTCTTTGCGGCAATTTTTGTATTGAGAAAGTGTTTTGTGGGTTAGTTTGTTTAAAAGATAAGTGTTCGTAGAGTTTCGATAAACAAAATTTTTTATAAAAATTACGGACTTAGCATTTTAATCCCTTTGGGACGGGAGCCTTTTACGGAATTTTTAATCTTTTGTCACCGTTTTTTAAAAAGAGAAATTTGTATATTCTTGAATCGACAAAATGCGCTAATTAAATAAGGCAAATTTTACAGTAAAATTTTACTGGTGAGGAAAAACAAGGATTCTGAGCGCTTCAAGCGGCACGTATACGTGTCGCTCTTCCCCAAGGGGTTAATAGAATTAGAACTATTTACTGATATTTTCGTACTGAGATTAATACGTATTATTGTTGAAAAAATATTTTTTAAGATAACTGCTGTTATTTCTCTGTATGCCAGTTAACACTAGAACGTCCGGAAATTTTAGCTAATCTCGATAAAAAAACATTTTAACACCACAATTTTTATCTAAAACTATTTGATTTATTTTTTCAACCGAGTTTCCTGCATATACAATATAGTTAACCCTAGATCTACCGGGAATTTTATTCAAGTTTTAATAAAACGTTCTACACCAGAATTTTTATTTAAAACTATTTAACTTATTTATTTACCTTATTTTTGTCTGGTTTATATACTTAGTTTATTTTAAAGAAATTTCTGGTTTGAATGAATATTTTGTATGTACCTGTCGGGTCCAATGGACCCGTCTGGTAGACGGAGGGTTAATTTTACGAAAAAAGTTCTGCTTCGAATTGACACCAGCTGGATGTTCTAGTGTTAATTTGGATAGTTGTATATTTCTTAAACCCTTGAAGGGCAAGGAAAAATGCCTCTAAATATTGAATTCTCACTGGAATAATCGAAAAATTTTATTTTTATATAAGGAAAAGCAATTTTTCAACGATTTTCTTCCAAAGTTAAAAATATAAAATTTAGTAAAAATTTTCTGGTGAGAATGTTGTTTAAATTAGGTGGTATATATTTTATCCCACCGCCCCTCAAGGGGTTAAAATGGTGATCTGAAAATGTCCTAGTTCTCATTTCAATTTTACATGAATTTAACAGAATAATTTATCGTGTAACCTAGTTATTTATCTTTATACCTGAGGGTAAAGTTTTGATATTTTTCCACATGTCTTTTATAAGTATAATCTTTTGTAATAGTAGATGTGCTAGCATTAATATGAGCATTTATTATGTTTGCTGATAGTTAGCTTCGAAATAACGCTAACTATTATTCCTGCATTTATTAAATATTCTAACAAGCAACTTTTAAACGGCAAAATCAACTTTTAATTCTATACTTTCTACAAAGTTTTGCATGGAGATTACGTTTCTGGAATAAATTTATGTTTGAAACACTTATCTCATTCATAGTTCTGGAGGAAATGTAAATTAGAAAATATTTAATGCCAATAAATATGTATTATACTTTCACGATGATGAAAGCGAGTAAACATTATTTACTAATTGTGCTCCTAATTGTGCAAGAGTGCATTGAGTATAGTTTTTGAAAATGTATATTTCCTTTTATTTGATATTCACTCCTGTTTATAACAAAAAATCAAATTTTTTTTAACACATTGAGTGCTACCATACAGATTTTCCAGTTTGGCCTCCATTTTTATCCAGAAATTTAGTGTTCATAACAGAAATAAAGAATATTATCTTACGGTTTATTTAATAAAAGACATTTAGCTATAACATAAAGTAAAATATCTTCTTTCGAAATATCCGGCATCAATTTCAGTGAAAGTGTTAATAATTAACACTAGAACTGCCGTGAGCCGTCACTTTGACGGCTAACATATGAATATGTTTCGGTTCAAACCCGAAATTTGATACTGAAATAAGTTTAACCCTTTCCGGCGCGGTGTCCTTAAAAAAGGACACCTAATTTTAATTCCAAAACTGACAAATGACAACAAGAATATTTAACTAAAATTTTCCTATTCTAATGTACATGAAAATAAGCAAGTTCGCCTTTTCTCATAAATTTGTTTATAAATTCCGGTGCCAGTCCAATTTTTCATCAGTTTATAAACAGAATTACTCCGCGACGGAAAGGGTTAAACTATACAAAGAAAAAGAAAAGTTAAATAATAAAGTTAAACTGTTAACGCTTTCCGGCACGGGCAATTATTGTTCAAAAATGATGAAATAATTGACTGACACCGGAATTTTAAAACGACTTTTTAAGAAATTAAAAACAAGTTATATTATCTATTCATTGTAAAAGCAAAATTTTACTCAAATATTCTTGGTGCCGTTCGTAAGTTTGGAATTAAAATTTGGTATCCCAACCCAGGCACACTGTGCCGGAAAGGGTTAAAAATCCTGGTGTGAAATATTTTTTTTATAAAACTTAACTCAAATATTCGGTAGTTATAGTGTTAATGTATGAAATAATAAAAAAGAAACGTTTTAAAGAAAGAAATATCAATTTAACACTAAAACGGACGAGAATTCCTTTCTTCCTTTATGGAAATTAGATGCAAAATATTATTTCATTTTTATAAAAATGAATGATTGATTTTTAAGACGCGTATTGCTATCAATGTATTCACAGGCAGGCAATTAATCAAATTATAATTTATGCAACCTAAATAGAATTTATGCATTGAAATCCAAAAGTATTAGAAACAATATATTGTTTATTCCTCATAACACACTATTTCTATTATTATGCTAAGTAATAATCGATTATTTCTACTGCTCAATATAGTACTTTTACAATAAATTATTTCTGCTTTGTAATAATTTGTAAATGGTATGTAATATTAAAGAACTTTACTTGTGACTTATCATTGCCGAAACGTCAGTGAAGGCTTACTGTGGAGACACGAAAAGTTTTGATTTCCGTTTGTCTGTCTGTCTGTCTGTCTGTCCGTCTGTTCCGCGATAACTGCCGCAAAAAGCATCCGATCGGCTTGAAATTAATGTGGCATGTTGATGAGGTACTCGGACTTAGCTGTATGGTTTTTGGTTAAATTTGGTTCATTCGTTCGGGAAATATAGAACATTTTATTTTGCTCTGTAATGCTTTTCAATGGCAAGTCAGACGATTTTCAAATTTTCATTTGTTGAAAGAAATGGCTCATATAAAAAATGGATTTAAATGGTAATTTTTGATGCTGAAATTTTTAAATAAGAGTAGTAAATTATTCCTATTAGTTTGCAATTTTGTCAAAACATTTGTCAGAGCTTTTAAATTAGGTGTATAACTTATGATGGAATTTTATACATGTGTTCGAATAATATAAAACATTTTATTTTCTGAATTTACTTATATTTCATTTTTTTTCTTTTAACCGTTGCGTAGCAACTATATCTCATCTAAAAATATCATAAATGTGAAAGTATGTATGGTTTTTAAAGTCAAATCAAAGTTAAAAGGAATGAATGCCTTTGTATAGATATTTGCATATAGATTGATTTAAACGCAGAAATGAAAATAGTATTTATATACTATATAGAATAATATCTTTATTTATGTATTCAACTATTTTGATTATAAAGGAAAAAGTTCGTTATTTTCATACAGAATAAACTGACATTATTCTATTAAACTTTATAAACTTTATTGTTGCCAAAAAAAAAAAAAAAAAAAAAAAAGGGGAATAACAATTTCTCCCAAAGAGTTCATTTTAATTTGTAAGATTTTCACGTGCAAAGGGAAAATGCAGCAAATTACAAATAATAAAAAAGATAAATAGGACAGGAATGAATACATATAAACATTTCACACCAAATACCACCTAAATTAATTTTAGGTAGATTTCGATTGAAATACTACCTATTGGGATCGTTCCTATGTTGGAATTTCTGAAAAAATTTTGCAGATCTACACCGATCATGACTCCTAGAACCCAAAACCACCCTCAGTAAAAAACTTTATCTATCTATCTATCTATCTATCTATCTATCTATATATATATATATATATATATATATATATATCACTTTCCTCTGGACACGATAACTTTCGTAATTCTGCACCAATCTCTTCCAAACTGATACATAAAATCAAAGGGCATAAAATCTCGGTCAAGTTCGTTAATGGGCAAAATCGGACCAAGGGGATGGAAATAGGGAGGGGTTTTGTGAAAACAGAAAACCCCCCATAACTTCTTAATTTTTGTACATATCAAATCAGTTTAAAGTTTTTATTACTTCTAAAAATAGGGCTAAAATTTTATGTATCACAGATTTTTGATAAAATTAAAAATGGGCTCAAGGGGCGCAAAAATAGGGTTTTTGGGAGAAAAAAATTCATAACTTCGTCAATTCTCAAGATATCAATTCCAATTAATTTTATTATAAATCTCCATAATATTATGTACAACTTTTATATTCACATGTTTTTGATAGTACCAATTCGTACCGCAAAGAAAATTAAAAACGAAAACAAAAAGGGGGTTTGAAGAAGTAAAAAATCCATAACTCCGTCAATTCAAAAGATATAAAATCCCCATGAATTTATCATATATCTTCTTAATATTGTCTACAACATCTAGATAGACAAGTTTTGGATAGGACCAATTCTTACAGCAAAAAACAAATTAAAAATACATAGCGGTTGAAGAAAAAAATCATCTAAGTAAGGGTGTATTCAAATCCAAACTGCGTATTTTCTGACTCATTTTACAATTCATTTTGCTCTCAAAGGCTTCCAATTGGTACGTTTTCTTACTCAGAAACTATATAATGTACCGTAAGGGTCGATGTTTTGATAGAGGCAGAATATATTTTTAAAAATGCTGTTAAAGTGGGCATTTTGAACCGAATTTCCCGAAGCGGATTGTGTTGGAAAAATCATTGCATTAAGGATGCACTCAAATCCAAACTGCTTATTTTCTGACTCATTTTTAAATTCATTTTTGCTCTCAAACGCATTTAATTGGTAGATTCGTTTATTCAGAAACTATATAATGTACCGCAATGATAGATTTTTTGATAGAGGCAGAATATATTTCAAAAAATTATGTCAAAGTGGGAATTTTGAACGGAATTTCCCGAAGCAATTGTGTTATCACTTTCTTCTGGACACGATAACTTCCGCAATTCTGCACAAATCTCTTCCAAACTGATACATAAAATCAAGGGACATAAAATCTCGGTCAAGTTCGTTAATGGGCAAAATCGGACAAAGGGGATGGAAATAGGGAGGGGTTTTGTGAAAACCGAAAAAAACCCCATAACTTCTTAATTTTTGTACATATCAAACCAGTTTAAAGTTTTTATTACTTCTAAAAATAGCGCCAAAAATTCATGCATCACAGATTTTTGATAAAATTTAAAATAGGCTCAAGGGGCGCAAAAAATAGGGTTTTGGGGAGAAAAAAATGCCTTACTTCGTCAATTCTCAAGATATCAATTCCAATTAATTTTATTATAAATCTCCTTAATATTATCTACAACTTTTATATTCACAAGTTTCTGATAGGACCAATTCGTACCGCAAAAAAAATTAAAAACGAAAACAAAAAGAGGGATTGAAGAAGTAAAAAATTCATAACTCCGTCAATTCAAAAGATATAAAATCAACATAAATTTATCATATATCTCCTTAATATTGTCTACAACATCTAGATAGACAAGTTTTGGATAGGACCAATTCTTACAGAAAAAACAAATTAAAAATACATAGCGGTTGAAAAAAGTAATCATCTAAGTAAGGGTGTATTCAAATCCAAACTGTCTATTTTCTTACTCATTTTTAAATCCATTTTTGCTCTCAAACGCATCCAATTGCTAGATTCTCTTATTCAGAAACTATACAATGTACAGTAATGATCGATTTTATGATAGAGGTAGAACATATTTCAAAAAATGATGTCAAAATGGGCATTTTGAACAGAATTTCCCGAACCGATTGTGTTAGAAACGAAAAATATTGCCCTACTGAGAAAATAATTGTTTATTAATCAAGTTTTAATTAATTGAAAGAAAAATAAAAACACGGGTCGCTTATAAATCTTTTCAAAAATCACGTCAGCATGTTTCATATATATATTTTTTTTTTATTAAAAATTAATCTGAAAATGTGCCAGAACATTTCGTGTTGTTGAGTATGGGAAAATATTTTTTTAATATCGCCTGAACATGATTCTGATAAAACCATCTATTTTATAAAAAGGAAATAAAAACTCGTCAAAAGCAGACGGATAAAACTGTTAAAGTGGATTTATATCTAATAATGATTTAGTTTTTGTTGGTGAAATTAGTATACTTAACTTCGAAATCTACCTCTGCCTGTAGGCCGGGCCGGCAGGGATTTTTTTCTAGTGGTATTTTCCCACACTACGAAGAAAGATTCCTCGATTTACACGATTTTACTTGGCCTTCCTTTTCTCATTGGTTGCGATTTCCTTTTCGCTATTGCGTATATTAATTGGCACAAAATTTTACATTTTTATGACTGAGGTATATGTAAGGCCATGCAAATAAGAAATTCCGTATTGTTTCCTATAAAATGTGATAAAGTGTTGATTAACTATATATGTTTCTATTAAGAGGAGCAGAGCTGCCAAGCCTCCGGCGTTCTGGATACCAGTATTTTAATACAAAAAATGTTACTTTATTTAATTGAAACATTTGCGCGATTTAAAAGAACAACATTTTCTGTAAGGTAATAGTGTTGTGCAAAAAGCCTGAGACTTGCCATGTCTGGTGGTGAGTGAAATGTTTTATTTAATGCATTTATCTCTATTTTAATGCTACGTGAACAACGTCCCGTGTAACAGCTTGTAGAGTGTAAAATAAATTATTAAAATAATCCCTATTACGAAAAATGAAACAAAATGCCCGGCTAAGGGAAATAAAAGGTTAGTTAACCTTTCGTAATTTGACCTGAACACAGGTGTGCATCAAATTTCAACGGTGTTTGTAACATCACGATTTTAAATTAAATGTGGATACTATTAAAAGGCTATCACAAAAAATACTTAACGGCGCCATATCACGTTTATCTATTTAGTCAATTGGAAGTGGACACGATGATGTATTATTAACCGTTAGGTTTAGAACTCCCCCTACTTTAGGGTGATTTTAGTAAGTTAATGCTATCGAGTACATTTTTAGGTATTTAGATTAGATCTTAGATATAAATATTGCAGAATGGTAATCAAAATTATTATTAGATTTCTAAATTAGATGTCTCAGTTTACATTTCCAAAAGTTCTTTATCCATTAGATACAGATGTTTGTGGTTAGCAGGCAAGTAAATACTGCTGTGTGGATATTAGGATAACGTAAAATGCTTGACCAAATTGTTGCTTATACTTATAAATCGCAGTGTAAAAATGAATCTAAGATATAGGATAATCATTAACTCAATCAATAGAAAATTACAAATGCAAAATAAATTACACAACGGGGGGTTCAGGGGGGGGGGCACCCCCCTGAAGAAATTTGCTTTATTATATAAAAATTACTAGAATAAGTAGCTCGTGAGAATTTCAGAATATCATTACATAACAACGTGTTTAATTTAACGCTTCTAATGTCTGAAACCATCGAAATATTTTTTTCTCCTTCTATAAATGTTTGTGTAATTTAAAAGTTTAAATTTTGTTTTTGTAGAAAGATTAATATTAAGCAAAATTTGCTAAAAACAATAAGTTGCAGAGATGACGTTGAGGCTCTTGATCTGCAGATTTACTAGTTATAAATTAATTATTCATGGAAAATGTGTTCACTAGGCTACCCTTACACGCTCAAAGATCCAAGTTCGATTCCGAAGGTATATTGTGTGTTTTTAAAAAATAACTTTAAATTTGACTTTGAATGTGTACAGGGCGTGTTCGATGTTCTGATATTGATGATGTTTGTACCGATGAGGCTGTGCGATGCACAGCGAAATATCTACTTTTGTAAAATCTTGTTTCTCATTACATGTTTTATGTATATTTTTAATTTAATTTCTCTTTTTTAATGTAGTCAAGTCTGTCTAGTGTTTCACAATTAGTTTAGGTAAAAGAAAAAGTTAACATTAAATATATTGCCTAAAGTTGCTCAATTTCTATACAAATACCAAACTGACATAATAATAAATGTATTTTTTCTTCAATGAATAAATGAATAAATCAGGGATGGCCAACTGTGGCACGCTGCACACCACTAAAATTTTACTGTAATCATTGACTTATCTAATCATCGAATCTCTGCGATTTGAATAAGTAGGCTTTTTCTTTAAAATATTTTTGGCCACCCGTGGTGTAAATGTATGCAATAAATGTTTTTTTTTTTTTTTTTTTTTTTACATAGAATCTTCATAAAAAATAAACATTTCTGAAGGTATTAGCATCTTCTTGCAAAATTATTTCGTATTGGTTGATCTTTTGTGTTTTGAACTGAAAATTCGAAGGACACAGATATTCGAATAATCAGTCATAATATTACAAACGTCACATTTATAAATAAATTTAACACTTTGGAATCCGGCGTCTCTGACACAAATTTTCCTGACAAAATCTTGAAGGAAAGAAGTTTCCTTCAAGTATGTAATTTCAGAAATGATCTGATTAAATAAGGCAGTTTTTTTTAAATTTATTACCTGGAGCCAAAAATAAATTTTGCAAAAAATGATGGCGTCACCGCAGCGGCGACAACGGAGTTCAGAAGGTTAAAAGTGTAATCAACTGTCCGAATACATATAAAAAAAAAACTTGAACACTAATTTTTGCTTTACTTAAAAACAAACGTTCAGTTATTACATAAAATAAGAACTTTTTTTCAGGAATTTCAGAAAACAAATTCATAAATGCACATATATATGCGCTAATGATGCATTCGTATTAAGCAAATATTAAAAGTTCTATCTGAATAATCATGACGTATACGTTAAAAAAGTATAATTTGATTCATTGGTACAGATGCATATTTATGTCAATACATATACATATTAAGTTAAATATTTTTATCAGCAATTAATTTGATTAAAAGTAATGACGTATTTAAAGGCAGAAAACCAACGCCTAAAAATTCCCAAATAATACAAAAACATTAGTTTTTTGTGTCATTTTTAAACACTGGTTTTCTCCCTTAAATATTCTTGCACAAAGGATTTATTTGTTATTTTTAATGACGTATTTGTTCCAATGGAAATGAAAATATTCTTTAAAATTTGAAAGTGTAATTAGTGAACGTCATAATGCTTTTTCTTCCATTTTTAAGAAAGCTATTATAAGAACGTCTTTTACTGTGCAAATGTAATAGGGAAATCCCGATTGTTGTAATTAACACTAGAACTGCCGGAAATTTTACTCAAGTGTTATAAAAAATATTTTGCACCAGAATTTTTATTTAAAATAATTTAATATATTTATTTAACATTTCTCTGTAGTACTTTTTTAAATTATTTTTGTCAGAAATTTCCGATTTGAATCGAAATATTTTTGTTTGTTACCGGTGAAAATTACCGCTATGACTTTTCTAGTGTTAAGAGGGGTTGAGTAGACGTCTGAATTGTATTTCGATCTAATGAAATGCATTTAAACGTCCCATTAACTTATTAATAGGAATTCTTCAACGACGAATTCCTTCAGCTCAATTCGCAATACAATTTGAAGTATTCCATAACTTCGAAATTACAATGTTTATTTTAGACTAAGTAACATATCTGATTAAAATATGTTTTACTTAAGTTTTTTAACCCTAGATCTACCGGGAATTTTATTCAAGTTTTAATAAAACGTTCTACACCAGAATTTTTATTTAAAACTATTTAACTTATTTATTTACCTTATTTTTGTCTGGTTTATATACTTAGTTTATTTTAAAGAAATTTCTGGTTTGAATGAATATTTTGTATGTACCTGTCGGGTCCAATGGACCCGTCTGGTAGACGGAGGGTTAATGCTGTTTTTCTTCTATTGTTCAAAATTAACTTGTGTGTAAATAAAATGCAGCCATAATTAATTTGGTTTCAATTTCTTCAGGTGATTGTCATTCCATTTTCATATTTATATATCCCAATGAAAAATGCTCACTTTGCATATTAGGGTGCTTCAAAATTATCATCATAATTATCTCCAGCAGACATTGAACACTACGGATCAATCTTCCATATTTTTCCACCTTTCGCTTCTTCAAAATCACTTTGAATGTTTAATTTAGTTTGTGTTTTTCTCTCCTTCTTTTAAAACTCTCCTTTATTTTGTATTTTGATCAAAACAGTTACAATTTATTGGTATGTCATCAATTTCTCCACGGCATTTACTTGTGTATTTTTATTCAACTCACTTTCACTTGAACTGGAATCAGAAAATGAGATTTCATGGGCATATTAGCAAAAATTTGCTTCGTTATTTACGTCAAAATTGTCATCATCATCAGATGTAATTTCATCTCTAGTATCATTTTCTGAAAGTTTGCTTCGCAATGTAAATTTTTTATCATTCGAAAGACTTCCATCGCGACTCCACGCTATAAAGATGCAAAACTAGAATTCTACTAACGGATTCTTCTTCTTTTTTGCACCGCGCGGTATACGACAGGCAAATTATTATTTTTTACTTAGTTTCTAAGGTATGTCATCTATAACAAATTTCTGCAAAATTCCAACAAAAGTTTGAAATCAGTTAAAAGCGCACTCATTTGACTTGCAGGTACATGGCAATTGAGGAAATACCCCGACCCAAATTCCTCCCTTTTGTGAAAAGCAAGTGCGATGCATCTCGTTTCTTAATTCTTCTGTTATTGAAAAATACACAGATGAATGTCCTGTTGAAATAAAAGAAAAATGCTATTATTTTGTTCGGGTTAGGAATAACACAGCACGGCCATTCTAGATATATACACCTAGAGATAAAAAATAGTTTCCTTTGGATTTAAACTATATTCGTGTTAAGGCATTTTATTTACAGGGATGAGATTTCCGCGTTTTTGCGCACCAGTATATTCTTAGAAGAAACGTAGCTCTCTTAAATCGCAAAAATGTTCCGATTAAATGAAATATCATTTTCTCTAACAAAATCCTGGTGTGCAAAAACGCGGAAATCTCATCCCTGTATTTAGGAAAATTCAAAAAGTTTCGATGTTTTATGTGGCAAAATCACCGGGATATGAGCAAAAGATCACGTCTTGGGTCACAGACGATACGTCTTCGAATTTTATTGTTAACCCATTAAAGACGAGCCTCTTTTACATTTCTTTTAATTCTGCGACGCCGGTCTTTTCCATATTGTAATTTTGAAATAGTTAATCGCTCAAAATTTGAGATTAGATAATGTGAAAATTTCCAAACTAAAATACTGGTATTCAAATTTAAAAGTTTTTTGCGCCTTACATGGCAAGTTTTCTTGACAACCGGCTGTAATGAGTTAAGGGGAACGGGTAGGCAAAATTCAACCAAAAAATCGAATTTTACTTTTTTATATCCATAAATAGTTTAAACTTTTATCTTTTCAACTATGTATTACACATATATGTAAAAAAAAAAAAAAAGTGTTGGATTTTTTCTTTCATTCTAAGAGCACTTCACAGCAGTGAGCTACTTTCTTTTTAATTCAGATTTCTTGATTGGCACCACTTTTCTTAAGTGGCTAAATTCCCATTGCCTTCGCTTTAATTAAAATGTTATTAAATAAGGCGAATTTTACTATTTCAAAAAAGTGGTGCCAATCAAGGTATCAACATTTTTAAAAAGTAGTTACTGCAACACATCTTCACAGCTTTGACTCTTGCTCAAAATTTCGATTTTTCATATTTGTGTTCCTTTTTTTCAACTTCTATTAACCCTCACCGGCGCGGTGCCCTTAAAAAAAGGACACCTAATTTTAATTAGGTGTATTAAAAAAAGGACACCTAATTTTAATTCCAAAACTGACAAACGGCATCAAGAATATTGAACTAAAATTTTCCTATTATAATGTACATGAAAATAAGCAAGTTCGTATTTTCTAATAAATTCGTTTATAAATTGCGGTGTCAGACCATTATTTCATCAGTTTATAAACAGAATTACTCCGTACCGGTAAAGGTTAAACTTAAGAAATCAGAGTTTTCTAAATACTTATACTATGTTATAGTGCATACTTTAACACATGGATTTAAGGATTTGTTGAGAATTATTTATTTTAGGCAATGAAATCTTACCAAAAATGCTAACTTAAAAAATGTCTTTCAATAAATAATTAATAATTAATTTTCAAATTCACTTAGAAAGAAAATGGTCTGATAAAATACGTAAAGCATGTTATTCAAACTACTCTAAAAAATCTAGACCTCTATCTTTCACCATTTCTGAGAAAAAGGTACATAAATTTGGTGTATGTTATCACGGCCGAGACAGAGCTTAACCGGTCCCCTTAAGACTCAAAGGGGCGCACAAACGCCGAAAAAAATCCGCCGATGACAGCTGCCATTATTATCTCCGCGCGTAGGCCTTGTATTCAGAGAGTGGCAGTTTACATCCAAGTCCTACAACTGTTCTAAAAATCTACAACTGTTTATAAATCTACGAAATTTTGTTTTCGAAATAGTGGTAATCCAAAATGTAAACACGTGCCAAGTCATGTTACTAGTGCAAACATACGGAACAATTTTTAACCCTTTGCATTCAAGAGGTGACTCTAATTAACAATTAGTGTTGCCAGGTTGGTGCGAAAATCAGGGCTCCAAATACTGTTTACACCACTAATTCTTTACAATGAATTTCGCCTTCTTTAATCGCAGATAATTTTGCCTTTAAATAAGACGAAAAAAATTACTTTAAAATACTGGTGTCTAGAACATTTGGTGCCCCTTTTTACGCGGGACATTTGGCAATACTAAACACAAGTGACAATTCTAACCCTTTCAAGGGAGGTGGTATATTTATGAAACCACTTAATTTTAATTCGGGAATGCCACATTGGCATCAGATTTTTATTATAAAGTTTATTGTGTACGTGAAATATAGCTATACTTCTTTTTTGCAAATATATTTGTTCTTTAATTCGGGTGCCAATCATTCATTTTGATATTTTAGCTATGGAAATCCCTGAAAGGGTTAATACTTAGCATATTATTGAGGTAAAATTTCCAGTTATTTTCTTGGAAGTTCATTTTGAAACTACAGATAGGCATCACAGAATACATTTTATGCTAACGAAAATTATATTATATAAATGATAAAACGTAGCTTATAACCCCAAGGGGCACAAATTACCCACTTAGTAGAGAATCGCCATTATACGCAGGATTACGTTTGATTCTTTAATAACAATCTTGGTAACTATGATTTTTTTGTTGTTGTTTTAAAGACCAAATATAAGCAATTTTTAATTTTAGTATACCCATTGTAAGCAACTAACTGTATTGGCGAGTGAGAATCACCTCTCGATTGCAAAAGGTAAAAAAAGAATGACGAAATAACAAAATTTGTATTATTGCTTTGTGATTTTATTTCATTGAAAACTAAATATTTTTAGTAAACGAATTGTTTAAAGATTAACACTTTTATTACAATAAAGGATTGGTAGCTACTATTTTCATATTCAGCTGTATCACAACTTACAAAATATTTCTTTATGATAGATGTATCTTTAAATATTCTATTACAGTCGTGGCCAAAAGTTTAGGATCACTGTGCAGAAACTAGCGTTTTTACAATTGAAACCACTGATAACGTCATAAATCAAATCGATTACTTCAGATGGCGCATTCCGTCTGGAAATGGAGTACTGTATTTACTTTTCGTTTGATCTTTGAGTAATAAACGTCGCAGACGCAATAGTTGCTTGTTTTAAGAGTTTTGAAAACCTATGAAAATGGGTCGAAAATCGTCAGTTTCTGAAGCTCAGCGTGCATAAATTGTTATCCTTCATAATGAAGGATATTCAGAACGATTAATTAGTGAACTAGTAAGACATAGTAAGAATTCAGTTCACAATGAGATCAAGAAATTTAAAGAAACAGGGACTTACATTGATGCCAAAAGGTGTGGTCGACCTCCTAAAGCCACACCTAGGGATGACCATGTCATTAGGAGCATAGCAGTTCGTTCTCCAATGAGTTCCGCAAGCAAGATACGGTCAGTACTGCTTGCAAAAGGTGCGGATGTCAGTTGTAGAACAGGCGTTTGCTCGACGACTTTCATTTAAAATCCCATAAACCTGCGAAAAAACCCAGGTTAACAGCGGCCATGACAGCTAAGCGCTTGGACTTTGCCAATAAACATGCCAAATGGACAATTCTTCAGTGGCAACGGGCTTTTTTTCGATTGAATCTACCATACAGTAGCTCTCTAGACTCAAGTACTATGTCCATAGACCTCCTAAAAAGCGATTCGATTCACTTTACAGACTGTTAAACACTTTCCAAGTCTCGATTTGGGGTGGAATGACAGTGAACGGAACGGTTGCATTGTTCTTCCTACCACCAGGGACGACTATGAATGGCAAAAAATACGTAGATTTGTTGAACGAGAAGTTAGAATTACACATGACGGTTCATAAATGAACAATTTTTATGCATGATGGTGCACCATGTCATCGCTCTAAAATTGTTACTCAGTTCTTGAAGACGAAGAAAATTCAGATGTTTGACTGGGCTGGAAACAGTCCCGATTTGAATCCAATTGAAAACTTATGGACCCTCTTAAAGCACAAGGTCTCTGAGAAACAGCCAACAAGTGCTAATGAACTGGAAAAAGAATTAAGGAAGTTTGGGTGAAAGAATTATCAGCTGCATACTGCCGAAGTCTGGTAGAGAGCATGCCAAAACGTTTGCAGGCCGTAATGAAAGCTAATGGCGGACCAACAAAATATTGATTTTTCTGTAAAATTTGTGTTTAATGTCTGTGATTTATATGCGTAGAAATGTAATATTCATGTAATAAACAGAGTTTATAATTTTACTAACGAGTAAGTATTAAATTTTTTGTCTGGATCTTAATTTTCAGTGGTGGTTCTAAACTTGTGGCCACGACTGTATATATGCATATTAGATAATATTTTACAAAACTAAGTTCGAAAAGTATAAATTATTGTACTGGAAAGTCGAAGTCCCAAGCCGTATTCAGAGGGTTAATTTTAAAAAGGGTACCTCTTAACCCTTTAATGCGCAGCTTTGCATATATGCAAACAACAGTGTTTTGAATTTAATAGATTTTTTTCATTCGTACATACTTAATTCGCACCAGAAAATTAAAATAGCAATTTCTGCTTTAACACTAGAACCGCCGTAGTGGTCATTTTGACCTCTAATAAATGAAAATATATGAATTCGAACAGGAATTTTTTTTTTCAAAAAAGGTAAATATATATCAGGGAGAAATTAGTTAAATAAGTAAGTTAAATAGTTTTAAATAAAATTTCTGGTGTAAAATATTTTTATAACACTTAGGTAAAATTTCGGGCGGTTCTAATGTTAATTAATAACAGACATTCCGTATTTAAATAAAGCAAAATTAACCGTTGAAACTTTCTGGTGTAAAGTCAGATTCTCTGAACTACGTAATTTCTAGAACGTATTCTATCATGGGAATTAAAGGGTTAAATGTTAAGTGTTATAAAATAAATAATTATATAAAATAAGGGATTTAGAAACATACTTCTTAAAATGTTTACTAATTTGCAAGATTTAGCGTAAAACAGCCAAACGACAGTAGTTTTTACTTATATTGCAGATGTGCAACAGAAGAAAAGATTGACGTATTATAGGGAAAATGTATCTCTGATTTTTTTTTTTATATTTTTCCTGGGTAATAAACCTTTCAGAGAATCATATATAATTTTTCGAAACAAAATAAAAAATAGCACATTTAACGGTTAAATGCAGGTTGGACAGCTGCCAGGAAATTTTTCTGACGAAACACCTAAATTTTCCTATTGAAAATTTCTCCTTTTTTAATTGCTTGAGTAAATTGAATTTAGTATCTTAATAAGTTTTGGGTAGATTACTATTTTAATGAATCATTCGGGCATGCGCAAAAAAAAAAAAGCTGCCAATCTTTAGTTTATTTTATTTTGTTTTTTCAATGCAATTTGTACCAGAAAAATTGTATTGAAAAAATGATCTTATTTTAATTAGAATCGATCTAGAACCTTTAAAAATGTAAAACTTTTTTTCATTATCAAAATTTCAAAACATAATCGATTAAAAAAGTTACGAGGTTGGCAAGTATGAATTTTTTTTCCTTATTAAAATACTGATAGTATATTTCATATAATAAAATATTTAATTAAAAATAAATAGAAAGCTTGGTAACTATGCTTTTGCGCATGCCAGAATGATTCATTCTGTCCATCACTGATCTTAACCCTCTCATCACCGTGAGCCTCATATGAGGCTCCTACTTCAAATTGCAATATTTGAAAAAAAAATAGTTTTGTTAATTCCAGCACCTAATAGTGATAGCATATGGCTATACATTTACTATTATGACTTTAGTTACGTTTCAGCATTTAACAATAATGTTAATAAAAGTTTTATTAATTATTAGTAAACCGTTGGCGTTTCTTTTAATTCCAACACATGTTTCTCAAAACCTCTCTCAAAATGCACATCACAATGTTTTTTAAATTAATATTAAAGTTAAGTATAAATAAATAAATAAGCCGTGTAACGTTTCGAGATTTCTCTGAAAAAAACTAAAAACTGCAATATGTGTATTGCTCACAGAGTTTTAAAAAATACCTTTATCTTTTCATAAACTGACAGTTGATCATAAACTGTCAGACAGTTTCATAAACTGTCCGAGATGACATGTGACAGGATGAAAGAAATAAAGGATTCTTTCAGATAACTATGGTTGCCCGAGGACATACAAAATAAACAAACAAAAGAAGAATTATGCTTCAAGGATAGATTATGAAACACTTTCCTATACATTCAGAATACTGTAATGAAGCGTCACTATTTAATAATGTGAAGCATGATATTTAACCCCTTAACTGTCGCATTAAATTACGGTTTAAAAATTCAAACTGGATATTGACGCCACTTTAATATATATATATATATATATATATATATATATATATATATATATATATATATATATATGTATACATATATATATATATATATATATTCATCTCATTCAATGACAGGTAAAATGATACCATAATAAAACCAATTACACTATTTTATGAAACTGGTGGGAATCAAACTATCAGAATAAAAGACACAGATCGTGAATATCACGGTAGCGAGAATTAAGGGTTAGAGTAACCAATATAGAAGATGCATAACGTATTTGAAAACACAACTTCAGCATTTAACCCTTAAGTCGGAAAAACACTTAGCTTAGTTAGAAAAGTATAACAAAGTTCAAAATTCTCCAAAGCATCTTCCGTTAATAAACGGCTATGTACATGAATTCTTTTGCGCAACAATTTATATGATCTCTATAATTTATACAAAACCAGTTGTAAGCAAAAATTTATGTAACCTTAAAAATGTATACCACAACGGAAAACGCACTTCCTGCAATTATCGGGCATAGACTCTACTGTAGCCATATTCTTTTCCATGTTACATGTAAAGTAAAATAACAACAAATGCAATGGACACCATATTCTTCAGTAATCATCGTGTAGAGTAGCTTAGTGATGTATTTAAAATTCAATATTTTTGAAATGGTGCATCATCATTAAAATACACTGCAAACGCTTTACCTCCATAGACCACAACGCTACTGAATTAGTTTGAGCGTCCCTGTAAATGAACTCTAAATGCTATATACTTCATTTTCAATAGAGAACACATGTCATAGTAAACCTTAACCCATATATATTATTTTCTTGGCAATCCGAATATATTTATGCAAGCTAGAGTAAGGAAATACAGACAGATTGCCAGACAAATCGTAGTCATAAACATTTTACAACATAATTGGGAATATTTAATAAGAAAGAAAACAAACATTCATTAAGCGTTGATTATTTAAAAAAATCCAAAAGATTCATAATGCTATAAAAAAATTCCCAGTTTAATAAAGTGATGTCTAAGTTAACAATTTCGAAAACAAATAATCCCTTTCTAAACTCAATTTCAGCAATTTTCATCTATAATAAAAAAATATACAAATTGGTTTGTGAAACTCAGTATAGATCTAAAGAGTTTTATATAGATTACATAGCACGCTAAAATTTACTAGTTCATTCATGAACCAGTTGAACATTCTTTTCACCAGTTCCTGTTAATAAATAAAAAGGTACAAGAATTCTTTTGTCCAGCCTCGTATGTGATGTACGGAATTTATATACAAGTAATATGGAAACAAAATATTTTTAATTTAGAAAATGAACTGCAAGTTAAAACGCACTTTCAGCAATTGTTGCTGATATTAAGGTATGTGCATACTCTTAAATCGCTGTTTTTGTGAAAATTTTCGATTTTGCTTTTATTATTTTAAATTAAACTTTAAACATTAGGATTTTTAAAATGCCTTATATTTCGTTCGGCGATAAATAGAAGCAAAGTTTTATCCAAAATATAAACCGGAAATGAACTTTTTGAAACCGGAAGTGACCGTTTAAAAAGCCACAGAAATATAAATAATACATTTTACTACACAAATATATAATATATAAACAAATATATAAACACCTACAAATATGTTGGATTTTAAAGTTGTAAATTTTATGTACTGTATCAGAATCTTAATTTGCGTTTTCTGGAAAACTACTTTTCCATCGTGCACGTATACAAGAAACAACATTTCTCAAAAAGTTTTTAAGATATTGAAATAAAATTTTGTAACAAGTTTTTGCTCATTTATTGATATGTTATGAAGCAAAATATAGCTTGTAAGTATGTATATATTAATCTAAGAGCTATTTATATTAAAAAATACACATATTTAACAATAAAATCCTGTTTTGCGTACAACATTTGGCACGTATTTGTAAATTTAAGAGGTATTACAAATATTTTGCTTCATAACAGAGGTTTGTGGTTTTCTGATCTATTGTTGAAAAAAAAGTGAAATACATTGAATAGATTTCGTTATAGAAAAGTTTGGCATAAACGCAATTCTTTACGAAATTTTGAATAAATATTCCCCAAATTTGAAAAGTTAAGTAAAAGTTCTTAAACAAACTATGTGAATTAATAGTTTTGTTCCCTGTTTTAACTAAAAACACATGTGTGTGATAAAAATTACATATTTTTCAAGAAAAGTGTCCCGAAGGTAGGCAAATAGTTCACGAATAATTTTTTGTGTCCTTGTAAATGAACTATAAATGTTACGCTCACCATATTCTACAGTAAACAATTTGTAGTGCACTGGAGTGCTGTATATAAGTTTCAATATGTTTCAAATACTTTAACCTCAATAAAATATATTGCAAACGAAATTACACATTAGATAATAATGTAACGAACTTCTTTTGAGTTGTTCATGTTAACGAACTGCATATGCTACATACCTCATTTTCAATACGAATAAGTCACAGAAATCCTCAATTACATACAAGAATTACGCTGTAATCCGACTATATTTAAGAGTGATATAGCGTGGACTAACTGTCGGCCAGACAGACGACAAGGGCAAACCAAATTCATAAACCTTATTCAGCCATGTTGCAAAGTATTAAAGAAGTCTAATTACTATTTAATTTAGTCTTTCATGTACCAAAAATTATGATAACAGAAAAATCACACGAAACATTCGCAACAACTTTGATACATTAAAGTGTTATTTCATTTATTCCAATATAATACCTTATCAATTATTCTAATGAATGCTCTGAAAATTTTAAAGGTCAGCAGAGATTAGTAAATAAGCTTCAGTATCTACGTTAGGCAGAAATATTTTAAATAAGAAGTGTTTCAGAGAGACATTAAAATTAAATTATCTGAAATTAGAAACATATCTGTCTGTAAATAAATCTTTTAGGCATATCTTTAACTCAATAAAACTGATATTAATTCGTGATTCGTCCCTGTGTCTTTACAGTTTACTTATCTATCTAAATATTAGACCGTTTAAAAAAAGACAATTTCATTCGGAATAGCACATAAGGAAGATTAGGACAGCTGTAGTTTGTTTACATAAAATTGCACTTCAAATTTTGCACATATAGATACATTTAAGGAAAATTCTATTCAAGCACTTATTAAATGAATACGTAAAACTTTACTCTTATTACTTAAGGAAAGCTTCAAAAGTAACTATTTTTATCCGCTTTTAATCTAAATTAAAAGGAATGACACACAGCCCCGATTTCAAGTTCTTAAATCAAAACTTCAAATTGCTTTTAAAACTAAATGAAACTTATAGAGCATATCTTCATTGTCTCGGTTTTTAAATGGATAACTATTTTGAACTTAAATGAGTGCTTAAAAGAGGTCACATATTTTCAAAGTGATAGTATAGAATATATTTCATATAATAATTATAGAATTCATTTAAATTTAACAGTTAATAAAATTATTAATTAAACTTTTATTATGAAATTACTTGACTGTTTATAGAGATTAACTTCAAGTGTTTTAAGTAGAAAAGATTTCACATGCTCAGAGTGTTACATAATAATGTAACGAACTTCTTTTGAGTGTTCATGTTAACGAACTGTATATGCTACATACCTCATTCCCAATGCGAATAAGCCACATAAATCGTTATTTAGTTAAGTTGCTAAGTTAATAGTTAAAAACTTATCTAAAAGTAAAAATAAAAATAAAAGTAGTCAGTACCTCAGTAAGCTAAGTAAAAATAAATATATGAATAACTATGATCTAAATATCATTGAGAAAAATTGGTAGCAGTCAAAATGGCTACTCGCAGGCTTTCTAGTGTTAACCTGAGTGGAATACTGACAATTGGTTTCGTTGAATCAAGATAAAACTGAAGTCAATTCTTTGAAAGTAATACTTTCCGCAGCTGTAGATAACTGTAAATAGGAAAGATCCATAAAGATCCTTAAAAAACACAATTGACGATTTATATAAAGATGGAAGAGCAGTGAAATCCACAATTGAAAAAACAATAATATATATATATATATATATGAATAACTATAATATAACAATATTTGGTAATATACTGAAGCAAATTTTAACCACGTTAGCTAAATATATCTAATTAATACGTAATCTATAATAAGCTCTTCGCGTACCACACTCACTCGGTCCAATGGACCGGATAGGTACGTTCAAAATATTTAATCAAAACAGAAATTTCTTTAAAATAAATTAAATATATGTACCAGACAATATTAAATTAAATAAATAAGTTAAATAGTTTTAAATAAAAATTCTGGCTTAATGTATTTTAATAATTACCCGAGTAAAGTTTTTAGTAGCTCGAGGGTTGATTAATTGTGGACGTTTTTGTTTAAAAAATCATTGCATAAATTCAGAAAGCTTGATATTTTCCATATAGTTATTTTCGAAAGTATTTGAAAGGTTGATGGGGAATACGTGGAACATTTAAGGGTTGAACGGAAATATAACAATAATCAATTTTTTTCAATGATAGTTAGATCATAGTTATTCATATATTTATTTTTACTTAATTTACTTAGGTACTTACTATTTTTACTTTTATTTTTACCTTTATTTTACTTAACTTACATATTTCAGTACTTACTACTTTTACATTTACATTTACATTTACTTCTACTTAACTTAACTTACTTAATAAATTACCTACTACTTCCATTTTACTTAATTAACTGCCCTTTACGCTTGTCACATGCATTTATTTACGAAAGAATTTGAAGGGTCGAAGGTAAATATGATAATATTCAAAGATTGTTATATTCATATCAAGTTATTCATATATATATATATTATTGTTTTTGCAAGTGTAGATTTCATTGCTCTTCCCTCTTTATATAAATCGTCAATTGTGTTTTTAATGATCTATATTGATTTTTCCCATTTACAATTATCTACAGCTGGGGAAAGTATTGCTTTCAAAGAATTGACGTCAGTTTTATCTTGATTCAAGGAAACGAATCGTCAGTATTCCACTCAAGTTAATGATGTCAATGTCATATCACAAATTGTGGATAACATCGTTTTTCGCTTTGACACTAATATATATATATATATATATATATATACATGTATATCTATTGTCTAGTTTCCTATGATTTATAGTTGGCTGGTTCAATAGGGTTTTTGTAGTGTAAGTTACAGAGTTGATAACTGTTATTCTTGTTGCCCACGGTTATTTGTGCTTGGTTTTGTTTGGCTTTATTCAATTAAGATTGAATTAATTGATTCAAATATATCCGATAAAATAAGACACATTTTTCCAATCAAAAAAACTGGTATACAAAAATCGTAGCATGTGACTTATACTACAAGTACTAATGGAAAAAGCCAGTTAATAATTGCAAAAAGTTTTATCATAAGTACAGTCGTGAAAACGAAAAAAAAAAGTAAACACCCCCTACTAACTCCTCAACAAATTATCGTAGAAGAAAGTTATTGGCACCGAACAATTGGAAATAAAGTCTACTTTTAAATGATGTATTTAAAATTTGCTTAGGGGGTCATCTACATATTAAAACGAACCCAAACTTTATTTTTTTCAATGGCAATACCCAATTTTAACAAGATATTTCAAATATACGGTTCAAACAATGCCTAGAAACCAAATTTCAAGTCATTTGAATGATAGGTTTTTGAATTATAAACATTCAAAATTTAGTACTCGTAATGTTAAATTACATTTTCATATTTTTATTTATTTCTCCTGAAATTATACTCCTAATGTGCTAATATTTTGTGTAGCAATAATAATAATATACCCAAATATAGATACGTTGAATTTGCAATTTTTATAATTTTATGATATGAATTATGAATTATGAAATTAATATAAAAAAAATATGAATTGCAACCTACAATTTTTTTGATGGATTTATATTTATTAAGTCCTGCTTTATGGAAATCCAAAATTTCAAATTTTTCTACCTAGTAGTTTTCAAACTATGCTTAAAAACCGCTAAATGATGGTTTAACCCATTGAGGGGCGGTGGGATATATTTTATCTCCCGTACGAGTAATGAAAATTTGCACCAGAAAAATTTTATGAAATTTAACTTTTCTAACTTTGGTGGAAAAAGTCGTAACATTGTTTTTCGTTATTTTGAAACAACATTTTTCTAAATTTCCGGTGGGAATTCCGCATTTCACAAATGCAATTGCCTGCCCCTCAAGGGGTTAAGGGGCCATCTATTATAGAAGTCACTAGATATTTTGAAATTTCTTCTGCTCTCCCATAATCTAACAGTCTTCAATGATTGCTTGATTAGCGCTTAAGATGCCTTGATCAAGAAGGAGGCTCTCTCGGTCAATAATCGAGTACCGAACTTCAATTTGGATACAGCCCCTAAAATACGCTCGTTTTAAAATAATTAATTTCTCGGAAACTTATCGTACGGATTGCAAAAAATTTTTTTTGGCTAATTGAAGGATGTAGTTTATGCTGTCAAAATTGTGTACTGCTATTAAAAAAAAAAAAAAAAAAAAAAAGTTATAGTTTGTTTTAATATGTAGAAAGCCCCCTAAGCAAATTTTATATACATCATTTAAAAGTAGGCTTTATTTCCACTCGTTTGGTACCAGTAACTTTCTTCTACGATAATTTGTTGAGGAGTTAGTAGGGGGTGTTTACTTTTTTTTTTTTTTTTTTCCACGACAGTACATCGCTATCAACTCTTCTTCTTTTTTGTGCAATTTAATTTTGTCTTATTTAAGTAGTAGATTACGGCTACTCAAAAAGGTAAAATTTACTATAAAATGTTTGTGGTACATGATAAAATCAGTCCTTAAAAGTACTGTACCCGCCACAGAACATACATGCATTGCGAAAACTTAGACTAGAGAGCTACGACAAACCCATGGATATTTAAAAAAAATAATAATACTTAGATTTTTCTGGTGTAAATTTTGGAAATTTGTAATAACAAATCCGTCCAATTTCTGATCTATCATCACAGTCTCCTGCCTGCAAAATATTACGATTAATCATAAAAAGTTTTCTCGACTTTTTAAAAGATCAGTATCCATGATTCCATTTTAGAGCAAATAATTAAAAAAATACTAGATTTTGAAAGGTATAGTATGAAATATGTTTCATTGCATAATTCTACTATGAATCTAATATCTGTAGCTTTGTTAATTTTGTAATGAGAAAATTTTGATTAAAGAATTTCCTTGGAAATAATCAAAGGCATAGATGTGAAAGAAAATTCTTCCAAAAAAGGAAAATTTCATTGCAATCCATTTTTTTCACCATGTATTGTATTAATTTTAACAATGATAGAAATCAATGCAATCAAGTTTTTTTTTTTTTTTTTTGGTAATAATAAAGAAAAAAATCTGTAAGTATTAGCACAAAAAGGACTGTTCTTCCAAAACTGTAGTATATCTAGATCTCTATATACTAGAGAAACTGTAAACATAATATTCTGTGAACTTGTATGCTATATCGTTGGATCAATGGGGTATAGATATTAATGCATAATATTTCACAGCTGTGTTTGCAGTGGGCTACTTTTTTTCAAAATTCAGTTTTCTTAGTTGGCACCAATTTTTTTTGAAATCGTAAAACTCGTCTTATTTATTGTCGTATTAAGTAACACGAAAACTATTAAAACTTCACCAATATTAAAAAAGTGATGCCAATCAAGAAATCTGATTTAAAAAAAAGGTAGCCCACTGGCAACGCTGTTTCACAGAGAAATTTTAATCGATTAGCAATCGAAAAACTTTGTAAAGCATTTCGAATAGTAGAGTTAAGAGGATATCTTAAATCAGTACATATAATTCTAGTCCTTTATTATAACAAAGAGGTAAGTGATCCATGCTGGTTTTGCATGTTTATCCCGAGATGGAATGGGCATAATCTAATTTGTAAACTTTCGTTAATAAAATAAAGTTACTATTTAGAATTTTCAGGTATGAATTCGGAATTTCTGGATAAAACATCCACCAGAATTGGCAACATTGCTCTTCAACCCTTTAAAAATAAAAATACTACTTTGCATAAACTTATATTTTAATTGCATTAATTTTTAATTTTTAATAAATTTATGGATTTCTTTTAATTTCTTTTTATTATATTTACGTTTTCACATGTATCTCATGTCATTATGTGACTTAAACTTTTAATTCTTCTTTTACAGAAATGAGAAAAAATTATGTCTGTTGTTCATTAACTAAAATGAATGTTAATACATTTATTATAATTTTTATGTCAGAAGATTTCGAAAACAGCTTTCAGCGTACATTTGATTTTTATTTTATAAAATTCGTTTCACTACGCGGTAAAATACAATCTACCGTAATATTTATCTTACTGGAGTATATGATTCTTTTTCACCACAAATCCTCAAATCAGCATAATCAGAACTAATAATAGATGAGTATTTTTAGATATTTATTTTTGTTTTCATTTGTTTAGCAGCAAATAGTTCTAAAACAATTGAACATTTCTAGAAAATCCATTCTACAGGAAATTGCGAAATAAACTTTTAATTTAATCTCTTATATAAATGTTGTGTACATAAATTAAATGTGAGACTAAATTTATACGCGCAACATCATTTTACTAAAGGCACAACAAATGGGAAAATAGTCTATGTCACTAAATATTTATGATTGTTTTGGGTTCTTATTTAAGAAAAAACTTTCTTTTTTAGCGTGTTTGAAAATATGTAAGGGATTGTAGCGAAGCTTTGGATTTTGTACATTTGTGTTGAATTTTTCCGATGGCTGTAAGAGTTGATAACGAAGTGAAACAATATTAACAGAACGAATTAATCCATATTGCAGATAGAGACAAGCCGAATGTTACAACTAATTCTTTATTGACCAAATCGGACACCAGGTTCGGGTAGTTTTTTTTTGCAAGGCGAGCCCTCGGCCGGAGCCGGGCGTTGGAGAGAGAGTCTCGCTACATTCTTATGCTCAGAGCATGCGAGTTCAGAAGATAGTCTGACTCAAAATACACTTTCTCGAAATCTGGAGTGTTGGCAAGCTTACATACACAATTTCGCCAAATATATATACTATATGGCGAGATTAAAGAGAGGAAGACATGTGGTCAAAGTACAATAATTGAAATTGAATGGGGAATGTAGAAGATTAATAAGAACTATTTAACGCCAGATGATTACTTAGTAATTATAGCACATAAACCGCAAAAGGACATTCGATAGGTTTGCCAAAGTTCTCATGGGATTGAAGCGGCCGAAGCGCCCGTTAATAAACAAAACAAAATAAAGACAGGGTTAATAACTGAAATGACTAATATCTTACATCTGGACCAACGGCTAAAAATGTAGAAGTAATATGTCTGACTAATTTCTGCATATCATCAAAACTAAGGCAGAAGGATGAAAATTAGAATCCAGTTATTAGGCGAGAAAAGGAAATGATTTCTTTTCTTTTAACTGTAGTGCGCTGTGGTTAAAATATTAAAGAGACTGAGAATTGAATGCTTAATTTATGAAGGGAAAAGAGTGCTAAAAACAGATTGAATCCGAATGCAGACAGATAATTAAATTTGAGAATTTAAAAAAATGTAATTTTAAAGGGGGGAAAGAGGAAAAGTCTTAATATTAATATGTGAAGGTAGGCGCCTTCACATATATCTCCCCAACAGCCGAAAAAGAACGAAGTGAACCGCGAGAGAAAAAAAGTTACCCCATGTCTTCCCTCAAATACATTACACATAAAGAAAATATGTAAAAATGTAATATTTTGTAGAGGGAACCCGGTGACCAACAGTTTATAAACATATACAGCAATACTAAATATGTAAGGAACAAATAAATCATGTCTCATATAAAAAGCATGCCTATAAGCATGACAAAGCAAGTTGGTACCAAAGACTTGCCAAAAATAAAAAATATTGAAATTTTTTTTGAACTGCAGTTAATACTTCTGGACAGCTGTTTTCTTATTTTCTTCTTATTTTTTTTTAACGTGTGCACACCATTATTTTTTTTATAAAGTTCAGAAGATTTTAATATATAAATTGCTTGAACTTTCACTGCAAGCAAGAGCAATTTCCACAATTGCTACAAATGTTGGTCATACTCCAACTTATAAAAATATTTTGAGACATGAACTGTATATAAATACAAAACATTACATAATATAGTAAATATAAAATTGTAACCTTTTCAGCACTAGTTGTGACATCTCTAGTTTTTAAAAGTAATGTAACTAGTAAAAGGAGAGGAAGATGGAGGTAAATTATTTGTTAAAAGTTGAAAGTTGCCATCCTTTTATCTTGTAACCAAAGACTGAATGTGTTTTACTGAGAACCTAATTTAACTAAAGTGTATTTTAAAACATATTGCACTCCTATAAGGTATAAACAAGATGTAATAAGAACTTTCCAGAGAAAGTACCCTTTACAAAAATGGTAAAAAAATGTACAGTAAATTTAATGAAATTTAATAAGCATTATACAACAGGTGACACAAAAGTATGTATGTGTGTGAATGTAGTCATAAATAACACCGTTTGATGTTACGACTGGTTTATACCAGTAATAAACCACATGTGTCAATGAGCATAACAAAAACCAAAAAAAAATAATGCACACCTGTGTACTGAGTGATTGGAAAATCGTGCATAAGAAAACTACCTTATCACGTGAAATACCTTGAATAGCCAAGAAAGATACCGAATGAAAAAAAATAAAAGTAAAGTGTAATCCTGTAAAGTTACCAAAAAGGAAACCCTTTTTTTTGTTACCGATTAAATTAAAATAACACTTAACTAAAAGGTCAACAGATTTCAATCATATGCCATGTTAATGTGAAAGAAGTGTACATTTCCTACCTTTTTTTTTGCGGAAAAAAATATCAATAATGCGAAACTAACAAAAAAAAACTGTTATTTATAATGTGTAACTACCATTAAAAAAAAATGCTGCCTAAAAAATGAGCAATCCCACGCGCAGTACCTATGATTAACCATTGTATGTAACCTTTGTAGAAACCTTTGTATAGAGTACCTGCCTGTAAAATTGCACAAACGAAAAAAAACTGAAAGAATATTCACTAATGTTGAACAAGACAAACTTTTAAGTTTAATACCATTGTAAATTATAAACATCAGTAAAATACCTAACAGATGCAACAAGCGCTTATTCTTTTTTTTTGTTTTTTTGAAAAAAAAGTAAAGCATGTGTGACATAATAAAATTAAATGCTGACTACAAAAATAATATGTGTGTAAATAAACGTGGAAAAAGTTTAAATAAATTCCCTCAATGTGAAAAAAGAAACTTTTGTTATAGAACCAAAAAAAACAAACAAACAAAGAGCAAACGTGTGCAATAATTCCAAAGAACCAAAGAAGTGCATCACTGTGACCTCAAGTGTAAAATTGTAACAATGAACCGAAGAAATGTGTCACACTGACCTCAAGTGTAAATAAATAACAATGAACAAAAGAAGTGTATTAATGAAGTAAAATGCCTAAGTGTTTTGAAAATCAGTTGTAAAAACAGTGACAATTAGTCCCTGATGCACGCAAAGAATTGACAAAGCAATGAACTCGTGTAAGGGTTTTTTTCTATGAACTAAGATAAACTATGAACTACTGTGTGTGTTAACTATGAACAAAAATTCTCTACATGCACCAAGCACCAAACAGCAAAATGTAACTGAAGAGAAAAAAAGTGTACCGTATTTAAAAAAAAAATCGTTACCAAAGGGTTAAATTTAATTTTTTTTTTTTTTTTTTTTTTTTACTGTAAATTTCATAAGATATTGCTGCATTCGTTGAAAAAAATATATCTATCTCTACTCAAAACGCATCAGTGTAAAATTGACAGGAGCCATACCTTTACGTTAAATACACAAAAAAGGAACAGGAGTGTTACCGCAAAAGATAAACTGTCTCTTGCAAAATATAGAAAAAGAAGTGTTGTTTACCAAAAAGAAATCCTTAAAATCCTGACATATGAGTGTGAAAGAAAAAAGAAATTTCCCTCGATAACCAGTGAGAATCAAACACAGTAAATGAAATTTGCCACAAAAAAAAGGATATGTAAAGGTTTTAGTTTTTCTGAATTTTCATGTATAGACCATCTGTGCATTTATTAAAATTTAACACCTGGCCAAAATATTAAAAACATCTACTAAGAAATTGCATACGCTTTAATATAGTGTGACAAGACACCTTACTAGATCTGCCACCTTCAAGTAAGATGTATCTAATGAAAGTGTTAAAAAAAATGTTGCATGTTAAAAGTAAACAAATTCGAAATGTGTGTGTAGTTTAACATGTCATGTGACGGATAACTCTTAGTAACTTTAAAATCTTTGTAGATAGACAAAGTGATGGTGTCATTGATATGTTATGACATTATGCAAACACATAAAATAAATAAAAACAACTCTGTTAAAATTTAAAAATAAAAAAAAAAACTGATAGAACATTTTAATATCGAAACATGGTGTAAAGTTTAAAAGATAGAAAAGTAACAGGAAAAAAAAACTGTATGTGTGTGAAGGGAGGGGAAAAAGAAACCTCAAACTCATGAACTAAATGAAATAAAACACATGAATAAGTGTGTACGCAAGCATACACAACGTGTAAGTAAACACATGAACAAATTGTATAATTCCACATGAACTACTTGTAATAATGTCTCAATGAACTAACATTTTTTATGCATTTGCTAACAAAATATACGGACAGTATGTGTGTGATAACCCAAAACACTAACATACGAGTGAGATTCAATTACATAATTAGTGTGTTAATCACCAAAATGTAATGAATGAGGGTTAATAAAGACAATGAACTCCGTGTAATGTGTGAAAACTCTGGTTATACTCTAAACCAGCCAGTGTGTATTACTCAATGAACTACTTGTGAGAAAAAAAAAAGGAATACTGTCGAATAGATCGCAAGCAAAGTACAATGTGTAAAAGCAAATGAACAAAATATGTAAATCAACACATGAACTAGTGTAATGTATGTATATGAATGAACAAAATTGTATTCTAACTGAGCAAATTTTGTGTAACATAAATAAATATCCAACACACGAAGTACTTGTGAAAAGAAAAAAAAAGTTGCATAAATGGTTAACAAAGGGTTAAAATTAAAAAAAAGTTGTATTTGCGAGAGTTATTTCTGTATGAAGTTAAAAGAAGCGTGCATAAAATGTACGAGTGCACGACAGATTGCATAACTCTACGCTAAACTGTAGCAGTTATGCCAAGCCAAACATGTTCCAAGTAAAGGGTTGGAAAAGAGAAAAAAAACGAATAGCAAAATAACAAGCGTTATACTTTATGGTATATGAGTGTATGTATCCGTCACAAGACAACTGTGAGACTATAACTCACTAATTAAAAAATTAAAATGTGAGAGAATGCCAAAGAATTAGTTTAATGACTATATGTGAATAGCCTTTTTTAAAAAAAAAAAAATAAAGTGTACATAACAGCTCACATTATGCATTTGAATAAATTTTAAAAAAACAACATTTTAAACCATATCAAATATCATGTCAGTTATAATAAAATACCTTATGTTATAAATAAAATAGCAACGAGTCACCAGCCGCGCGTAAACAACAAAATTAACCAATGTGTAAAAAATACTAGCTAGAAATTAACTCATGCATGTAAATTTAAGGTGCATGTGCAAATATTGCATTGAAGTACATTATGTAAAAAAAAATCCGTAACAATCCGAAAATAAAAAAAATGTCAAGGCAACAAAAATACACAAACTTTAAAATAGTGTAAAACTATGTATTTGTAAAAATGTACACAATGTTGAGAAAGAATGTAAAAAAAATGTACAAGCACACAGAATCATGACCATGTTTAACCAAGGTGAGTGTCGTAAAATTATTACAAAACAAGACCATATGAAATGCAAATGTAAATATGTGTGTGTATGTAGTACCAGGTTAAACTTGAAATCATAAAAGTGTGTACATGAGATTTAAAAAAAAATGATGAAGGGAAACATCTAACTTCACTATCTGCCCATAGTAAGCTAAAGTGGGGGGGGGGGGAATCATGTACGGAGTATCAAATAGTATGAGAGATATGTCATTATGCATTTAAAAAATATAAAAGAGAGCGCGAACGCCTTGTAAATTAATGTGAGGTATAGAACATTTTGTATCATGTAAGTAATATATTCCACTTTTGAGAAAGTGGACGGCCGATCCACTTAGCCAAAACTGAAACATATACCTTTAATCATTAGGCTATTTCCGGAACATAGCGCAATGAAAAAAGCACTTACACAACACAGGAAACAATAATTAAAAATTTACCTCAAGTAATATAATGACATGTAAAATGTAGTGTGCGTGTAAATTGTGTGTGTATGCAGTAACAAGCATACTGATATCTAACACATGCATAAAATGTTTACGACTCATGTTATGAAAATTTTTATAAAGTAGAAATAGAAATCAAAAGGAAAAAGAGACTTTTTTTTATGAAAAAAAAATTTAAGATATGATGACTCGCGCTATATTTTAAAACTAAGAAGCCCAATATATGCTATAAAAATAAATTAATGAGACGTGAATAAATGTATAAAATCCGTGCAAACTGGAATCTGAAAGATGTATATAAACAGAACATTGTACTGTATAGATAGCAAATGGAATTTTCTCAAATTAGTAGCAACCAACTGAAAAAGATTAAATACTGAGCAAATTTAACTGCCATTAATGGTTAATTCCTCTCTCTTTTTTTTTTATATGTCACTAGTGCTTATCCTTAAGTATAAAAGTTGCAAGACCTATATTTATAGTAATCTAGAGTATTAAAATTTTCACATCTTATTGATATGGATGACTGACAAAACATATAATATACACATAAAAAAAACATGTAAAATGTTATATATAAAAAGAAATTACCTGTAGGAAGTGCTACAACAAGAAACATATTAAGCAAAACAAGTAAGAAAAAAAATCAATAATAATAATAATATCAGTCCAGTATCAGTTTAAGCTTTTTCATTTCTTTTTTTTATTTTTATTTTTTTTTTTACCTCTTTTTTTTATTTATGTCGGATAACATTACATTATGCTCTGTGAGAGAAATCTTTATATTACCTTATTTATTTTATATGTTTTTTTTTACAATATGCCCCCTTTTTTATAACTAAGTTTTCATTTTCATTGTGAAAGCCTGCCTGATTACAACAGGATTGCTGAGTTTTAAAAGCTACCCGAACAAAAACAGAAAAAATACTGCCTGTGATCATAAGAGATAACATTTTTATATAAGATGCAATGTGACACATATATGGTGCAGACGCATAATGTCAAAAAAAGAGAAAAGAAAAAAAAATGCGACCAGCGCCTAATTACGCGAGAACAACCATATCGACAACCCTAGGCCAACAGAGATAAGAAAAACAGCATCTCATCTCAGGATTGCGACATTGTGTGACACTGCAAGATATATATAATGAGTTAAATAAGAATCGGAAATGTGAAAAGAAAAAAAAATATTTTGGACAATCTTTTATCTAAATTTTTAAAAAAACTTTGAAACTGAACTGGATATGCAGTGCATCCCTAGACATACAAAATCTTAGCATGTTACTAATAAAAATAAATGCTTAATTTTTAGTACGAAGCCATCAAAACTAATATATATAGATATATATTAAAAGAGCAATATAATCCAGCCATGAGGATTTTTTTTATATTTTATTATTTTTGGTAATTAATCCTCATAACTGAATCAACATTAACTGACTTATTATACCATTTTAATATCCACTGCACAAAAAGGAAAAGTAGAAATTTTTTTTTAAACAAGCACTGTCTATTCTGTATTATTCAGTAGTTAATATAAAAGTATAAATCAACACTTACCATAAGCATACTAGAATGAAAAAGCCAATTTAACAACCTTTTTTTTTTTTTTTTGAGTGAGTAAATAATAACATGTAATAGTAGTGAGTAAATAACAAATATGTAACTTATATGCTAAAACACAATACCTTTTAAAACCTAGAAAAGTGTATCTAACTTAAAAAAAAAAAAAAAAAAATTGTCATCGTTAAAAATCTAGCCAGCAGAAAAGTTAATTTCATCACAACAAAGAATTTTCTCTATACACCAATAAATGTGTTTGTAACAAACCAAACATTTAAAACAAACACATCCCCTTAATATAATCTAAAAAAATGAATTTGATTTTTTTTATCTATATTTATCAAAGTCTAGAAAGGTAATCTCACACAATATGATCTATATTTGAAAAATGGCTCTTCAAAAGTTAACTCTTCAAACACTTAAAGCAAAATAAAACTTACCTTGAGCAAACAAGGAAATGTTATAAGTAAAGACATAATAATGTAAGAAAATAATAACTGAAATCAAAACATATGTGTGGGTTTTTTTATGCAGCAGCAGGAATACTCTTTTCTTAAAAAATATGTTTAGGTATATCTGCGTATAGTTGAATGTGGAGTTCACCTAAATATTCATTACTTATATTTTATCATTTTACTTTTTGTTCTAAGGAAACTGCATGTTAACTGTCTCTCTTTGAACAAGAAACTTAAACATTATTATTATTTTTTTAAGTTCCTTGAAATGCAATAGAATACATGTAGATCCATGAACACGCTTTCTTCATAGAGTTACTGGGGAAGGAGAAAAGAATTTCTTTAATGTAGAAGAACAAATCATTTTTACTGTTCTGTTTCTTCTTTTTTTAAAAAATAAATTCGGCCGATACAAGACATAGTCTGGAATATCTTAGAAACTCTGATCCAGCTGCGTAAATCAGCATAGGAGAAACAGAAGAGGAGAAGAAAAACAAAAACAGGCGATGGAGGATTTATGACTCATTCCGAAGGCGCTCACGTATTTTCGGTATCGGCAAGTCTTTTTTTTTTTATGCCGGTCGAAAGGATGGCGGTTATCGGCTAGTTGTGACGGAAGCTGACGGCATGACGATATAGAAAAACCTCGGTGAACATTGTGTTGGGAAATGCTTTGCAGAGAATCTCGAGTCATTATTTTGATCGGAATTTATTTGTTGTAGCTGTGGTTATTTCAGGAGAGAGAGAGTGCAGAAATTCACCGCAATGAGCATAGTTCAGAATTTTGCAGGCTTGATGATGTTAGTTGATAAATTTTAACATTTTTTTTTGCATTGTGTACTCCTGTACACGACAACATCAGGATGCAGAAAAGTCAAGTCAATTGATGAGCATCGAAAGTTTCCACCAAATACTTTTAGGAAATCGATAAATTATAGTCTATTATACCGTAAAAAATTTCTCCTCTCTCCAACTGGAACTCGCTTGCGCCTGAACGGCACCAATTGTCTGTAGCGAAGCTTTGGATTTTGTACATTTGTGTTGAATTTTTCCGATGGCTGTAAGAGTTGATAACGAAGTGAAACAATATTAACAGAACGAATTAATCCATATTGCAGATAGAGACAAGCCGAATGTTACAACTAATTCTTTATTGACCAAATCGGACACCAGGTTCGGGTAGTTTTTTTTTGCAAGGCGAGCCCTCGGCCGGAGCCGGGCGTTGGAGAGAGAGTCTCGCTACATTCTTATGCTCAGAGCATGCGAGTTCAGAAGATAGTCTGACTCAAAATACACTTTCTCGAAATCTGGAGTGTTGGCAAGCTTACATACACAATTTCGCCAAATATATATACTATATGGCGAGATTAAAGAGAGGAAGACATGTGGTCAAAGTACAATAATTGAAATTGAATGGGGAATGTAGAAGATTAATAAGAACTATTTAACGCCAGATGATTACTTAGTAATTATAGCACATAAACCGCAAAAGGACATTCGATAGGTTTGCCAAAGTTCTCATGGGATTGAAGCGGCCGAAGCGCCCGTTAATAAACAAAACAAAATAAAGACAGGGTTAATAACTGAAATGACTAATATCTTACATCTGGACCAACGGCTAAAAATGTAGAAGTAATATGTCTGACTAATTTCTGCATATCATCAAAACTAAGGCAGAAGGATGAAAATTAGAATCCAGTTATTAGGCGAGAAAAGGAAATGATTTCTTTTCTTTTAACTGTAGTGCGCTGTGGTTAAAATATTAAAGAGACTGAGAATTGAATGCTTAATTTATGAAGGGAAAAGAGTGCTAAAAACAGATTGAATCCGAATGCAGACAGATAATTAAATTTGAGAATTTAAAAAAATGTAATTTTAAAGGGGGGAAAGAGGAAAAGTCTTAATATTAATATGTGAAGGTAGGCGCCTTCACAGGGATTATTCAAGACAATTAGTTAATTTGATTTCGTTTTATCCATTCAAAATGTTTGTTGATTTCAAAATAGTTAAAATTAAATACTAAATAAAGTACTCGTAACTAAAAAAAAATTGGACTTAACTAAGTTTTGCTTGATAGATCTATATACAAATATAATTCGTTAACAATCAAATGTTGCTTTCAGATAAGCGAAGTTAAAATACAAAACATGTTGTATAGTATATTTAAATAAATATTTACGATGCGTAAAATTATTCTTTAAGAAATAACCTCAGTTGTTAAGTTTATTTTAAAATATGCATTTATTCATTCTAGGTTGTTTGTGAGTTTTATTTTATTTTAATAACATGAAAACAATATCGGTTTCTATCAAAGAAAAGAAAGTGTGTAGTCGTATTTAGTATAATATGCACAAATTGAAAAAAAAATCAATTAACAAATTGTTCTGTGAAAAAATAAAGCAGAAATAGTCAATCTACTGGAAATAAAGTTTATTTTATTTTATGTTAAGAAAAAAAAAAGATTTGGAGATATTCTTCATAAGGAAATTGTATGAAAGTCGAAAATTTCCAGCACGAATACAAATATTCGATAACCTGTGTTGTTGTTGTTTTTTTGACAAATATTTCCTTTGGATACCAAACGAGGAATGATTCGGACAAATAGTTTCGGAAATTTTAAGGTTTAAATAAAAAACATTTTGAATAGATATAAAGTATCCGGTATATTTAAATAAAAATCTAAAGTTACAAAATTTTTCTGTTTATGTATTCAGTGGAATAATTGGAATAATAAATTTACAAGATATAGGAATTATTCTAAAATATATATTTAATGAATAGATTAATTTCATATGGTGCATAAAAATACATAGTAAAAAAGAAGATATATGTCTTTTAAACTCGTGAATTAAAACAATTTGAGATCAGTTATTCATAAAATCTTTGTTTCTGTTTATATTTTATATTATTTCTTATCATCGTAATTGAAGTAAATAGAATAGTTTAAATTACTTTATAATAGTTCGAAAATACTTAATGAAACACGTACTATTGTAATTTTGGCGTTTTAACACGTTCACGACGGCGCCTATATTAATGTTTTTCGCTGTGAGGCGGCGCTCGAATTCACGTATTGCTTCATCTGACGGAGCGGTACTTTCGTTTATTCGGACACTGTATGTAATGACACGCCCCTCTCATATTTATTAAATTAAACTCGAATATAACAAGCAGAGTTGATTGTGAATGCCCGAAAGTTCGTAAGGAGTAAGCATATTACTGAGATACATGATTTTATTGACTACAAATGTACGAATTTAATATAAAATGTCTTAAAATCTAAAGAAATATGGACAACATGTTATAAAAGCATTTTCTGTAAGGTAGAAGACACGCCCTTAGTCAATGATATATTTTCAATGAAAACAAGAATTCTCGTTTCCTGTCGTGAATGTATAAGGTTTATAATATTGAATTGTTTTTAGTACTGAATTTTCGAATATTCAAGTATGACCCGTCTGTAGTGCACGCCGTCTATGGCATAGGCGAGTGTGATCCACCTGTAGTGCACGCCTTCTATTTAACAGTGGAGTGTGACCCACCGGTGATGCACGCCGCCCGATGGGGCAGTCAAACGTGACCCACCGGTGATGCACGACGGCGTGAACGTGTTAATAAACGTAATGTAAAAATAGAAATGCGTTTCCTTAAAATAATTATAACAATATGAAAAATAACGAATTTTGTTCAGTTAAACAGAAAAATAATTGTTTTAAATTTTTATTTTTATCATATCCAATTTTCTTCATTAATAGATGCGATAGATGCGATAGTTGAGATAATTTAAATAAATGTTTCATTTTCTTCCATTCACAATATATTTTTCCTTCAAGAGAATTGAACATTCCAATAAACTTCATTCCACAGAAAATGCAAATAAACTTCTAATTCTATCTCTTTTAGAAATGTTTTGCATTCAAATTAATGTTGGGAATAAGATTGCCCTTGCCTCCGCTGAAAGTTATGAGGGAATTGTGAATTAGAAAATGCTTTATTTCAATAAATATTTATGGTGCTTTCGCGTTCTTGTTTAGTGAATAAATTCAGCTATTTACTATTATTTAAAATATGAAAAGCCTCATTTGGGGTAGTTTGAAACTTTTTTATAACACCATCAAATCCGGATTTGGTTACATATAGTACAAATAAATAATTAAAAAAAAATACATATGAAAAGTTGAGTTTGAATTTAAACATCTCTATGTTCCATACAGCATCGTAAAGTCTATGTATTAGTAAGGTAGACGGTAATTTAAAACGGTAATAAAAATGCTTAAACTCACCAACAATGTAATAAAAATAGGAATGTTTAATTCTCCTTTCTACTAGATGGAACTCCTTTAGATGGAACTAGATAAAAGGGAAACACCAATCACAGAGGAGCACATGCAAAAGAGGAAAGCATTGCAAAATGATAATACAGAAGAGGATAAATAAACAGAAAGGTAAGTGTAAAGAGAATAAAAAAAAAAATAGAATAACAAATGAATAATAAATAAAATAAAAGAAGTAAATTAAAAAATAAAAATAATGGAGGAATCGCAAGAAAATCTTTAGGAATAAAATAATATTATTTTCTCTTTTTTTTATACATAATAAATTGGAAAGACACAAGAAAAGAGGGGAAAGGTGTTTCAGTAGTAATTTCCAAACTATAAAAAGAAAATGAGATGAGGAGAGATCATTGACAAGTTTATCGGAATTTTTAAAATAAGCAATTCTTTGGGAAAGTCCCAGAGAATGGAAGAGACAGGAAAAGAAATAATGCTGGCCATGGTGAAATTGAAACTGTGATTTCGATTCCAACAGGGAGATGTAATCGAAAATTTTGAAATTCCTTGGTTTGGTATATACCTCTGATGCTCGATTAATCTGAACTTTAACCCCTTGGGGAAGAGCGTCTTTTACAGAATTTTTAATCTTTAATCACCGGTTTTTTAAAACAGAAATTTTTGCCTAATTGAATCGGGAAAATGCTCGGATTAAATAAGGCAAAATTTAGGAAAAAAATTTACTGGTGAGAATAATCCCCGATTCTGAACACCTTACGCGGCACGAATACCGGTCGCTCGTCCCCAAGGGGTTAATGCGCTCTTAGTTCGACCAATATAACCTGAATTACAAGAACAATTAATAAAAATAACGCCCCACCGCTTCCCAGTAGCAATACGTTCTTTCAGAGAAGCGAATTTTATTGTATTAATACGTTTGAAGATAACTTTAAAATTGAAAAGAGAAAGGATTTTGGAAGTTTTCAAACAGAGATGAGAATAAAATGGGAGACCGACAGAGATAGAATTAGGAGGATTATTTGAGTCAGAAAGAGGACATTTAGGATTATTAGATTTATTCAGAGCTTTATCAATCAAAGATAAATTATAACTACGTGCATGGACAAGATATTTCAGATATTTAATCTCATTTTTCAGTTAAGAAAAGTCAGAACAAATGCTTAAAACCCTAAAAACAAAAGTATAAAAGGATGCCAGTGTTGTTGAGGAGGATGGTTTGAAAGATCACGTAGAGGGAGAGATACATCAAAAGTTATGCATAAGCAGAGGTAGAGAACCAATCTGGGTGTATCGAAACCAAAGCAATAAGGAAAGGAAGATAATTGTACTCTTCGACTTCGAGAGTAAATTGAATACAAGGATCAATGGAATTAACAAGTGAAAGAAGAATCGAAAAATACATGTTAGAAGGAATTAAGAAGAAGAAATGTAAAAAGGCGGAGAAAACTTTTAGAAATTATTAGTACTCAAATTCAAGGCATAGAACAAATGCTGAAAAAAAAAAATTCCGTCTTCGACAACCGCCGTTTTCCTGTCATCGAGTAGGCCTGTCATTCAGAGGGCGGTGTTTACATGATTACATAGGTCATGTCATTTACGTACCCTTATTGGGAAATTGTTTTTGCCAACTAAGAACGGGCAAAGGCAAATGTCTTTTTTTTTTTTTTTTTACAGAATATTGCGTTGTCACCGTAATTACGTCACACAATCAAAAGTCATGTAGACTTCTAGTTCTGGAAGTGTGTTAAAAATCGATAGCAAGGCTTGAGCTGAGCGGACATGCAAGACAACTCAAATAAAAGCTTGTAATGATAGCTTTAACCCTTTCAAGGGCAAAGCACGTCCATTGTAAAATGTTGAAATGAATAAATGTCACATGATTTCACATGCAAGTTAATTTGGCAATAAGAAAGAGCTATATTTCACACACATGATAAACGGAAAATTGTATTCCCCAAATTATGGTGTCATAAGGGTTAACCCCTTCAGGGGCAAAGCACTTCTGTTTTTAAAATGATTAAATGGGACAGGGATTTATGAACAAATTTATATGAATATAGGTAAAAGCTTTTCTTAACGTACATTATGCAAAGCAAAGTTTAATTAATAAAATCTGGTGCCAATGTGGCATTTGGAAATTGAATTTAAGCGGTATATACGATATACCGGTGCCCTTCAAGGGATTAAAGAACAAGAACACTGTTCAGCGAAAATTACTATGTTATACTTGCCAACATTCAACTTAACTTCCGTAAAATGTTAGTTAATTTGAACCAGGATTAAAACATTTCTAACAGGATAATTTATTTGATGCAACATTATATATTTAATTTCATGTTTCCACGGAATCTAATTGATTTAATTTCTATAAAAAATCCGGTTCGAGATGTCGTTTAACTTTAAATGCCTCTACATGAACTACAAGTTTGGAAAGTATAATATGTTGAAGTACCACTTGCATGAGCGGTTCTCAACATTACTCTAAACTTCAATATCTACGCCGATAATTCAGTGACGTTGGGCATCAGCTCTTATTAATCCTCTTAGGGGAAAGATACTTCTGTAGCGAAAATGCTAAAATGATTTAATCACATCAGAATTTACGAAAAATGCATTTCAAAATAATTAAAATCAATGGTGTAATGAAAGCTTCGTGAAGGCCATTCTTGGAACTGTGCAACTTTACATCTAGAAGATGTGTATGGGACCTGTCTCGACAGGTAATACCGGCGGTTTACACTTGCCATTAAGTTCATGTTTGTTCCCGGTATGTATTCTATCTAAGATAAATCCCAAATATTTAGAACTTTTTTTTCAAAGTTTTGGTACGATTGTGGCATTCAAATATTAAAATTAAATAGTATAAAAAATATCTCCATGCCTTTCAAAAGTTTAAAAGTCCATTTATCTTCTCTTGCTAGCAAACGCATTATTTGAATTCGCCCTTGCATTTTTTTGGTAAACTCTGTAAAACATAGCAATGTATAAATGTGATAATTATGTGTAATATAAGTAAATTTAATTTAAATACAATATATTTTAAATTAAGGATATTACATTTTATGACCAAACTTTAAAAGTTCGCCAATTCTTTTTCATTTGTTTAACTTTTTAAGAAAATGAATTTCGAAAAGTGCGTTTTCTTGAACATTTTAATGCAATTAAGTAGGTTTTTGCAGGCATTTACACAAATAAGCCAATATTTCGTTAATTTGCAGTACTATTTCTTTTTTTTTAAAGAAAAAAACTTAATTTTTTACAAATAATTTTAATAACGATTGTTGCAGGAATAAATAATTGAAAAATATCATTTTGTAATAGTAAATAATATTAGGTTGTAACGAAAGTTTTCCGCCAGATTACCATAACATAATACTAATTATACTATATATAATTAACTGTAATTTTATATATAACCATCACTCCGCCAAACCTTCACAGTTTCATATGATACAACACTTGTACCTAAATATGTACACTTTATTCCGTGACATTCTGTTGCTGACTTTTTGCAGCAGAACTGGAAGTAAATGATGGTTCTAATCTGGTAGCGTGATAGTTCCATTTCAGACACCCTGAACATAATGATAACGATATTTTTTTACAAATTTCACAACACAATGTTATAAAGGAAGTCGCTTTCTTTCAAATGCCAAAAATCGTTTGACAAAATATGACCAAACACGTCAACGCGGACTGTTTGCACAGACCGTATTAGCTGTGGCGAGAAACTTTCGTTACAACCTGATACCTAAACAGAGAGAAGGAATGTACTTTGTGCCAAGAAAGAGAAACAACGTAGAAAGGCGCAAATATAAATATGTATAAAAAGCATACAGCTGTCTCGAAACCTTTAACCCCTTAATTCTCGCTCCCGTCATATTCTCGGGCTGAGTCTTTTACTCAAATTGTTTGATTCCCACCAGTTTTATAAAATAGTGAAATTGGCTGTATTTTAGTATCGTTTTTCCAGTCATTAAAGAAGGTGAATATTTCTTTTTCATAAAATTGGTGCAAATAAGCAATTTGAATTTTTCAATCGTAATATAATTCGAGCGTTAAGGGGTTAAGATCTCATCAGCAGTGCCTAAAATCAAAGATAAAAATTAAAACTCTGGATTAAAGGGGGCGGGGACAGGGAGCCAGAAAGGCATACCTTACAGCTCGACTGTCAGCAGCGAATTGCCTATAAACTGATGGCTATACACTAATGATGTGAGTCTTAGTACTCACGAAACGTATACGTCTGTTCATTTTCACAGTGCTTGATCTGTATATATTGTGTGTCGATTTTTAGTGATTTAGTTTTTCACACAAGTTTTTATTTATCAATATTGTATATCATTCACATGATTTCAAAAGTTTCACCTGTTTAAATAATACATCAAATGACAGCTTATTTGATTGCTGATAAATACGCACTATTACAGAAAATTACTAATTTATAAAGTGCTGATATCATAGATATAGGAATATTAATAGGGATAATTTATAGGTTTGTATGGCTATAAATTCTTCTGGAATAAAGCTAGAATTTCATTATATTTAAATACTGATAACAAGAGGTTACCATTCAAATTATCCAACATATGTCAAAGATTAAGAACAAAATGTCTAATCGTTCGAAGGAATATTTACGCTCTATGGAAGATGATCATATTGTTTTAGCTACTTCAAATTCTGCATGGTCATCTTAAAAGATTATTAACTGTCTCAGAGAAAAATTGAATAGATTTAGTTAAAATTTAATGTACTATTTCAGTTAAATGTGAATATTTAAGATTTTAATGAATTACTAAATTTGCATTTTACGATATGATGATCTCTGTGGGACAACAATACGTTATTTTCTGCGTAGTCACCTTAACATATTATTAAATGTTTAGTAGAGAATTTGATTTATTGTCAGATTAAATCTGATGCATTATCTCATTTGAAGTCCATTCTTTATAAATGAATGATATTTTATTAAATTGAGATGTAGATGATTTAAAATATGCCGATGCTTGATATATGATATTATCATATTTGAATAATAACTAATTAATATTTTTTTAAAAAATCTGTACAGGAAAAGTGTTGTTCTAAATAATACAAAAATAATACTTATTTAATATTTTCTAAAATCAAAAGCAAGCAAATGGTGTTGGTGTTGTTTATGACGACGAATTTTCTACACGAGGGATAAATGCCGGAAGGGAGGGGTGCTCTCTGTGGGGTGTATTTGGGAAAAGAGGAAACCTACCCCGTATTCATGCAAGGAAATCCAAGATTTGAAAGTCACAAAAAAATCCGAACAATTAAGCGGACGTGCGCGATTGGGTTCGAAACCAGTACCTCCCTCTACCAGCATCCAGAGCAGAGCCTCTCGACCACTGGTGGGGCAGCAAGCAAATGTGTGTCATATATCTATTGCTTATTTCATTAACTCTTATCGTACGCTACTAGCTTTTTATAAATGACTATAATTTTATATACTGTTTGCACCACTATATTATAAAAATAAAACTTTTAGTATGTTTATTTTCCACATAATGGGAAAACGAATGTAAAAGTTATTAAAAGAAAAAAGTGGTGCCAACAAAATAAAATTGTTCCCAATGTCATGTGGAAAGTGTTATAGGATCGACAAGGGTTAGTATTAGTAGAAAGATATGCTATGTCTTTAAAATATCGCTACCATTCGTTTCTTTCAACTTTTGCTCAGCAATGAACGATTTTAAGGCCCACTCTCAAATTATGTAGAAATGCGGTTTCTGTGCCATTGCCCGGAAATGTTATATCATTTTATTCATGCAAAGTCGACCAAATGCAAAATCCTGAAAAACATCTAGTCCTGATGATGTAAATATTGGAAGATCTAAACGCGTCTAAAACTGCTACCAACGTAAAATTTTTTCAAGACAAATAAACATAATTGAAATCAGAAAAAAAATTCAATGCATTTTTCTTACTTCCATATGATCTCAATCAGATTTTGCTGTTTGATGAATGGAGTTATGAATAAAGAGGAGGAGACATATAGTGTACATTCTACCAGTTGCGAGTGAAGTAACTGATGAGGTTGTCACAAGATGGCGGCTGCTTTTTTTTTTTTTAATCGTATCTTCAGTTTCTGATTACCGCTGGGGCAAACATCCCAAGAGTAAAATTGAATAGAAAATTTCGTCTTATTTAAGCGTCTTATTCATGGAATTTTTTCTCATAAATGTGGCCAAAGTTTATATTTGTTCTTACTGGTATCAATGTCCATCTTAACCCTAGATCTACCGGGAATTTTATTCAAGTTTTAATAAAACGTTCTACACCAGAATTTTTATTTAAAACTATTTAACTTATTTATTTACCTTATTTTTGTCTGGTTTATATACTTAGTTTATTTTAAAGAAATTTCTGGTTTGAATGAATATTTTGTATGTACCTGTCGGGTCCAATGGACCCGTCTGGTAGACGGAGGGTTAAAACTGTCCGTTTGTTTCCCTGGTTGTTACAATATGGCGGAAACGCAGGGCGTGACTACCGCCAAAGTAAACTGCTACCAGTAAAAATGAAAATCTGTTTCTACCAATTTTTATGACTGAAATTTTGCATTAATAAGGCCTTTAAATAAGCAGAAATTTTCTATGTAAACTTACTGGTGGGAGTTTTCACCGGCGGTAAACAAGCCCTTCGATAGCGGTTACAGTTGAGGATTCATTATTTTACAGATATGTCAGTTCCTCTTTATTACCGTAATTTCCGGTGTATAGCTCGCAGGTCAAACAATTCAGTTTGGACCCAGAAATTTTATTCCGTATTTGAAGATCAATACTTACCGCGATCTAAAAAGTTACATTTTATTTTCAAAAAATTCTGGGTCGAAACACGATTGTTTAATCCGCGGGCTATACACCAGAAATTACGGTAATAGTTCCATGGTTTGATGTATGGTCTTGTTAAATTTGATAAGAAAAAAAATATGTTTGCATCGTAATGTCATTGGTCCAATCTTCCGTTTTTTGTCCAATCAAGAAAAACAAGAAATTTTAATAAATAATAAAAGGTGGAGGAGGGAAACTATTCGGTTCAGTGTTACCAGTGGGCTACTTTTTTTAATTCATATTTCTTCATTTGCACCACTTTTTTGAAATGGCGAAATTCCGCTTATTTAAACCCTTGTCATTAAATAAGGCAAATTTTACCGTTTCAAAAAAGTGGTGCCAATCAAGAAATCTGAATTAAAAAAATAGTAGCCCATTGGCAACACTGTTTGGATTACGAATAACAAAAAAATATTTAACACCTTGAGTACCAGTGGGATATATTTTATCCCGATTCATGAAGACTTGTACAAGAAAACAATTGTTACTTTTTTTTATCTTTGGTGGAAAAAAAAAGTCTTAAAATTGCTTTTCTTTATTTGGCAATAAAATTTCTTGAAGGTTCCGGTGTGAATTTGACATTACAGAAGCACAATTACTTGCCCCTCAAAGGGTTAAAAAGAGAAATCATTCTTTAAATTTCAACAACGAATAAAGTCATGCACTCAATCGTCAAACTCCTGAAAAACGTCTAATTCTGACGATGTGACGATTCAAAGATCTACGTAAGACGATTCGAAGTTTTACGTAATGTTACAAAACCGTACGATAATCTTACGTAATATTAAGCAATCTTGACGATTCGAAGATATCTTTGTAAGTTTTTAAATATCACTTTCCCTATTAAAAATCTTGTTTTTAAATTTTTCTTACAAATTTTCAACGAGACATCTACTAGAACGCAATTTTTGTTACCAATTTTGTAAAACTCTAGACGAAATATAGATATTCAACAGATAATTGGGAGTTTAATGACAGGGACAATCAAAAGTTTTCCGTTACATTACGGCCATTGGAAATAAATTATTACAAGTGCATTTTAATGATGTTACAACCTTCCGAATGGTCTGAAATTTTAAATATATAATTGTTGCACAACTATATGATAACTATTATTAACGTAGAATTTTGGTTTTGTAGTGATGATAATTATTTTATAACAGAAATATCTTCACTATATTTAAACCCTAATAAAGGAATCGTTTCATTCGAGAATCTAAACATTCCAGTCCGAAGATTGGGTTTATTTTGTAATTATAAATTTTAAAGTGAACATATACACTCTTTGAAATATGAAAATTTTGTCTTAAGCCCTTGAGGGCCGGTGAAATGTTTATGAAACCACTTAATTTTAATTCCGAAATGCCGCAGTGACACCGGAATTTTAGCAAAAAATAAGAAAGTTTATTATGTATGCGAAATATAGCTTTTTCTTATTTACAAATAAATTTGTTTTCGAATTCCGGTGTCAGTCATTAATTTCTGCACTTTAGCAATGGAATTCCTTTTCCCCTGAAAAAGTTAAGTGCGCTATTTTATAATTGGTCATCTTGTAATATTTTATTCCCTTCGGTACATTTGACAACTAAGACTCGCATGCATTTGCTCACTGGGGCCCGTTTTTATATTCTATTCATATTACAATTTAAAGTGAAAAAAATTTGCACATTTTTCTTGCATATGTTGTCAATGTGTATATGAAAGATTTTTGTTTTGAGAAAGTAAAGCGAGATAGAATTAAAAAAAAAAAAAAAAAAAAAAAAAAAAAAAAAAAAAAACGGCAGTGGTAGCAAACAAATGTGTACCCAATAGGTTAACTGCATAGGAGCGAAAATGGTAATTGTCAGATTAACCCCTTAATGGTCGCATTAAATTACGGTTTAAAATTTCAAATTGCTTAATGGCACCACTTTTTTGAAAAAGAAATGTTCACCTTGATTAATGACGGGTAAAATGGTACCATAATAAAGCCAGATACACTATTCTGTAAAACTGGTGGGAATCAAACAAATTCGAATAATCTGAATAAAAGTCACAGCCCGTGAATATGACGGGAGCGAGAATTAAGGGGTTAAATCAAATCTCTCATTTTATTCGAAAATAGCCTGATGAAAATACGATATTAAGTTGATAAATGAATATAAATTTTAAAGTATGATTCATTTTGTGTATTCGATGACTTAAGCTTTAATTTAGGATTAAAATCAGTAAAAATTGACACGATTTCAGATACTCTATGCACTTATTAAGACTACTACAAAATCTCATTACCTAGATTTTGATTGATTAACAAATTTGCTGTTTATCTATTCCAGGGGTGGCCAACCGTGGCACGCCAGTTACCACTAATTTCATAAAGAAATAACAGGCTTCTTGAATCGCAGAGATTCGATGATTAGATAAGGCAATGATTACTATAAAATTTTAGTGGTATCTATCGTGCCATAGTTGGCTACCCCTAATCTATTTGATAAAGCAAAAGTTATAGAGTTAGGTATAATTGAACAAAAATGTTAAATATAACAAAGAATAATTATAAATTTGATCAGGAAACTCTAAAAGCTTCTAGACCAGAAGATTGTTTTGCGAAAAAAAGTTTAAAGTCAATGCGTTCATTTCATTTCGTCCCAAAAAATTATAGACATTTTTTTTTTTTTTTTTTTTTACAATTAAAAAATGGAGTAACCGTTTCAAAAAAAAAAAAAAATTGAAATTATAAATTACATCCAGACAATAAGAATAATATTACACAATTACAAACTTCGTGAGAAAAATAAAAAATTAAATTTTACTGTCCCAAAAGATTATAAACAACTCATTTTTTTTTCTCTTAACGTTCAAATTTTAAAGCCTTTTTTTTTCTAATCACATCTCAAACTCGATGAGACATACTCAAAACACGAGTTTGAAGAAATTCGTATACCAATTTCATTCAGTTTGCCTCTTTAGATCTTGAACTGTAGCAAATTGACGAACATTAGCATATACGTCTCTAGATAATCTCCCCCAGACCAGAGTTGCCAAATGGGCTACTTTTTTTTAAATCAGATTCTTGATTGGCATCACTTTTTTGAAATGGTAAAATGTGCTTTATTTACTGACATATTAATTAAGGCAAAAACAAAGTGAAATTAACCATTTCAAAAAAGTGGTACCAATCAAGAAATCTGAATTTTAAAAAAAGTAGCCTACTGGCAACACTGCCGAAGACTTCCTCTGTTGATTTCAGATCATGACTTAGAAATGAATAGTCCATAACAGTTACTTAGTTTTGTCTAAACCACTGGATTGTAGAGTTGGGCACGTGCATCGAACAATTGTCTTGCTGGTAAATACATTATTCTCCACCTAGCAACTTTCGAAATGAAAGCACTTACTTCAAACGTTTTCTGGTAATTTTCGGAATATTGACAGCCTTTCAAAAAAGCAATATGGGTCGTTCCATTATAATAAAATGCATTCGCTGCTGAAATTTAAAGAATAAGAACTACACGATTACCATATTAAAACGCAACTGGTCAACTTTGTCATATCTTTGTGGAAATCACCTGTAGGGCCGAATTTTTTAGCTGATTCGTAGGTTTACCATTATGTGCACCAACACCTTCATGTTTTCATACCTTTGGACGCAGTGAAATACAATAGTAAGCATACAAATCAACCGCTAAAATTAGGTCTGCAGGTTGTTTCTACCTATGTATGACTTGACAGACCAAATGCATTTTAATATGCTAATCGAGTTTTCACTAATCCTAAAATTCTAGTATTCAACATGGCGAGGTGATGGTTTGAGCAGATAACAGAGTAGTCCGAGCAGATCGGAGTAAAATAAAGTGTCATTTATTTTAAATACCAGCATTTTTAATATTTTTTTTTTATTCTCCTTATTTTACCATGGAATTTATTAAATAATTTTACGATTGAATTATACAATCTGAATCTACCTTATTTGTTTCCCCTACTTATTTATACCCCTCTCCCCCACTGAATACTAGGCATGAGCGCTGACACAAAAATGGCGGCTGCCGAAGGCGAATTACTTTAAGCATTTGTACTGTCCCCAGAGTTTACACACAAGTATTTTACAAAAGTTTTCTTTGATTTATTGAATCTCAGGAAAATAAGCCTGAATAAGGTGAAAACTTTTAGAAATTGTTGTTATTTAATTTCTAGGGACCGTGCAAACGTTAGAAAAAATTCGCCTACGAAAGCCGAAATTTTTGTACCAGTGCTCAACTATAATGACCAGGGGAAGGTGATTCATACCAGGAAAAAATGACAAAAAAATTTTTACTTTATGTAACAACAAAATTGCTGTTATTGTATAAAGCAAATATTACTATTCGAAAATTCCCGTACAAGTTCGGAATTTCGGAATAAAAAAGAAGGGTATACTGTTACCTTTGATCCGAACGTTTTCCAAACTGAAGTTCTCATATTAAAATGGATTCTCTTGTTATTTTGTTCTAAAACTTTTAGGGTCGACTGTTACTCGAGTATACACACATTGTCACGCCAACATCTATGCTAAAATCACCTAAAGTTGTTGTGAACTCAATAAAGTTATTGAATAAAATTAATATTGTGCTTATTTAATAATTTGAAATAAAATCTCTGGTAAAATATGTTCATTGAACTTAAAAGAGAGTAGAAGTTCGCAGTTATGTATACGGCATTCATATTAATAGTAAAAACAATTAAACGTCAAAATATTTCCTTCACATCGACAAGCTAATTTTATTACTATACGATACTTTCTCTTTTCCCGTAGTCACCAGAAACTGTATTCAATAATGTACGCCCTCTAATGCACTTTTATAAGAAGAAAAAATAACATTCTTTTAGCTTGTTTGCTTAATGGAGTTATGGATAAAGAGGTGGAGGCATGCAGTGAATTGTCTACCAGTTGCTAATGAAGTAACTGAAGACGTTGTCACAAGATGGCGGCTGATTTTTTACATCGGATCAACAGTTTCGGATTACAGCCAGTGCAAACTTCCACCAGTAAATTTTATATAGAAAATTGTACCTTGTTTTATCGTCATTTTCATTGAAACATTTCTCTTACAAATATTATTAAATTTTCCGTTTGTTTTTACTGGTGCCAGTTTTGCCAGGTATTATAATTTTTTCACAGACACTAACAGGAGGTTGTCTTAGTTGTCACAATATGGCGGAAACGCAGGGCCTGATAATTCCCAAAAGTAAATTCCCACCAGTAAAAATGAAAATCCGTTTTTGCTATTATTTATGACTGAAATTTCGCCTTAATAAAGCATTTAAATAAGGCGAAATTTACTATTTAAATTTTGCGGTGGAAGTTTGTCCTGACGGCAATCAACCCCTGCGAAAGCGGTGACAGTTGAAGCTTCACTATTTTAAGGATATGTCAGTTACTCTTTATTAATAGCTCCATGGTTTGCTTATATATATATATATATATATATATATATATATATATATTTATAATTTCAATAAGTAAAATTTTCCCAGTGTTCCTCAAACTGCCAACGTTAATTGTCACCTCTGGGTGACGCGTCCATTAAAGTACTAGTAGACTTAGGTGTTATTTGAGTATGTAGCGTGGGTGTCTTAATGAAATTTGGAATTTTTCTTAATCATGGATAAAATTATGGAACTATGAATAAAGAGAAATTGACATATTCTCAAAATGGTGAAGCTTCCACTTTAACCGATTTCTCATCGACTCATTACCACCATGAAAAACTTCCACCAGCAAATTTGAAAAGATATTTTTTCATTATCTAAATACATTATTAATGCAGAATTTCAGTCATAATTGTGGCCGAAATCAGATTTTTATTTTTACTGGTGGCAGTTTACTTCGGTAGTAGTCAGACCCTGTGTTTCCGCCATATTATGACTACCTAACCAACCTTCTGTCAATGTTACTGAAAGATAATATAATACTCGAGCCAACTTCCCCCAGTAAAAACGGATAGAAATTTTTAACATGTTTGTGAGAGAAGTTTGGTATTCATATGTCGCTGAAAAAAGGCGAAATTGTCGTTTCAAAATTTATTTTGCTTCGGCTATATTCAGAAACTATTGATCCGATGTAAAGTATAAGCCGCCATCTTGTGACAACATCCTCATCTACTTCACTCGCAACTTGTAGATTTGAATTGGTCTTCCTTTTTGGCATAAAAATGTAAAAAAAAGCAGTATTTATTACAGGGCCTGATTAACGACGGTGTAATCTTCCGCCAGTATAATAGAACTGCATTTTATTCACAAAAGTTCAAAATGAATAAGAGCTTTAAAGAAGACGAAAATTTCTATTTCAATTTACTGTGGGAATTTTGCACAGCCAGTAAAAAGGTCCTGGAATCCTTTTTTTTTCTTTGTCCCGAATGTATGCGTTAACTATATGTTGAAGTGATATTTGTAGGATTTTGAAAGTTTGTTAATTTTATTTGCTGGGTCTTGAATTTGTGTGTCACCCGCAGGTTTCATGTACGTTTTGATAAAAAGTGTTTGTTTTTTTTTTCATTTCTTTGCTTTAGTAGAGACAATATAATACTTCCTGTGCACCTGAAATATATACATGGTATTTCTAAATTCATGGTACATACTTCAAGGGTTGGTACATGAAACTGCGTAAAAATGATTTACTGTGTAGGTGTGTATGGACGCGAGTGACGCGTTGAGGTACAAACAACAGGGGAAAAATTTGGCCCTTTTTTTATTTTCAAAATTTCTCATTCATACCTGAAAATTCCTATACTATTATTTTCTTTATTTAAGACACACATCTCATAATTACATAAAGAAAAAAAAAATCTTCGAAAATATCAAGTATGAAATCGAAATTTTTGAATTAAAAAAAAAAAAAAAACGCGAATCTATCAAACACAGGAAATGCATGAAAAGAAATAGAAACGGAGTTTTCTTTTAATTCAAAAATTCGATTTCATACCAGGGATTTTCAAAGAAGAATTTTTTCTTTAAATAATCATGAAATGCCTGTCTTAAATAAACAAAAGAATAATATAAGAATTTTCTGGTATGAATGAGAAATTTTGAAGTAAGAGCCAAATTGCCCCCGTGGTGTTTGAACCTTAACGAGTCAATTGCGCCTATACATTCCTATGCAATAAATGATTCTTACAGGGCCCTGTACCAACGCTGAAAGTTTGTACAATGAATTTAGAATCACAATGTATAAAAGTTTACGTATGGATGCATACTTGTCAATTTTCAATTGCATTTCTTTAAAATTTGAGATAAATTGATCCAGGTTAAACACGTATCTAACGAGAAAATTTATTTCATGTATCTTTATAGATTTAATACAGGGTTCACACGGTTGTACCACTAAATTTTAACAGTATTTTCAAAGTATTTCACTGCAGAAAAACATTGCAAAATCTGTGAATAAGGGCGGTGTATGCAGATTATGTGTTTTAAAATTTAAATGTAAATTTTCTTATCATTAATAGTGGTGCCAGATTCCTTGGAAATTCCAAGGAGTGTGCGAACCTTGTTAATATCATGTTTCTCTATGAAATCTGCTTCAACTTATTCATTAACCCTTGATTGCATGAATTATTCTTTTAGAATTTTATTTTTTATTTTTATATTAAGGATTGGACACCAGAAATCTTAAGACAGATTTTTAGCTTTATTTAGTAGCATATTTTTGTAATTTTTCGAGGATTAATATTTCTATATAAATATAATGGTTATAAGAACTTAATTTATGTATTAAAAATTAAATAAAAAGGTGATGGAAATTTACATAACTATGCAATTAACCCTCTGTCTACCAGAAGGGTCCAATGGACCCGACATGTACATTCAAAATATTTATTCAAACCAGAAATTTCTTCAAAACAAACTAAATTTATAAATCAGACAATAATAAGTTAAATAAACAAATTAAATAGTTTTAAGTAAAAATTCTGGTGTAAAATGTTTTTATAAAACTTGAGTAAAATTTTCGGTAGTTCTAGGGTTAAGGGTTAAAAAAATTTCTCGTTCGAAACTTTTTTAACATGGGTTAATTTAACTCACATTTTACGGAAGTTTAGTTGTTAGTTGGCGAGTATGTGAATACTGGGACAATTAAAATAATTACAGTCTTAACATTTTAATGGAATGAGAATAATTTACCAATATTTTCGATCTCAAGTAATAATAATCATTGTTTAAATAATATTTCATGATAACTTCTATTTATTCTTCATTCACTCTATCTCACTTGAATCAGATAGTTATCCAAATTTGTTTCGCTTTCTTCTCTAAAAATACCTCCGTTTTCGTTATAATTTTACTTGAACATAATAAGAGCAATTTATAAAATGGCATTGTGCGTTCCCTTTATGATATATGCGGTTATTAGTTTGAAATTTAACCACACTATCTTTTATGCACATAATCATTTATTCTAATAAATCCGCTATTTAAAATATGAGCATTTATCATGCAAGTTGATAGTTAGCTATTAAATAACGATAACCATTGTTATTCTAGTTATTAAATATTCTAATAAGCATCATTCTCCCGAAACGGTAAAATTAACTTTTAATTCTATGGTTTATACAAAAGTTTTGGATCCGAATTATATTTTGGAATAAATTTGTGTTTGAAGCACTTATCCCATAGATAATTCTAAAATAAACGTAAATTATAAATTACCTAATACCAATAAATATACATTATACTTTTGCCATGATGGTAATGAGTAAACATTATTTATGTAACGTTATCGGAATGATGCAGGGGGATATTGTGCATAGATTTTTAACGATACTATTGTCTTCTGCTATGAACAAACATTTGTTTATATGTAATTAATATAAGTAAATAATCAGAATTAACATTTCTAATGAAAAAGAAAATTTACAGAAGATCGGCTGATAACTATTCTCAAGCTGTACAAACTTACGTAATATGAGAATATTTATTTAATCAGACTTAATTTAGTTTTTTAAGTTATTTTCACGGTGTTTAACCAGGGGTCGTACGCTACAGGAATTTTTCAGGTCAAATATCAGTGTTTTTCTTTTCTTTCTTTCTTTTTTTTTTATAGAAAAATAAATCCAGGTTTGAAGCGCGAAATTTCTGCTTATTTAAGAAGAAATTTTCGATAATAAAATACTGGTGCCGGAGAATTTTATGGTCTTGAAATTTAAGGTCAAGTACGATCCCTGGTTAACACTTTCGGGGTTAGAACATTTCGGTTCTTAAGATGATGAAATAATTCAGTGACATCAGAATTTACAAACTAAATTTTTAGAAAATAAAAATCTGGTTTTCTACACTTTCATTATAATTGCAAAATGTAATAAAAATATTCTTGGTGCCGTATGTCAGTTTTGGAATCAAAGTTAGGTGATCACGCCGTGTGACCGCCGCCCTTGAATGGGATACAAGAGTGAGTCCCGTTAGTGCAGATTTCGAAGCACCGCAACCTGAATAAGAAGGCCTTTGCGCTGACACAAGAATGGCCTCAGCCGAAGGCGAATTATTTTTAATGTGTGTACGGTCCCATGAATTTTGGTACAAATAATTTGTAACCCTTTAGTGCGCAGCTTTGCATATATGCAAAAACACTGCTTTGAATTAAATAGATGTTTTTATTCGCAGATACCTAATTCACACCAAAAAATTAAAATAGCAATATTTACTTTAATTATAAAACAGACACCCCGTATTAAAATAAAGCATTGAAACTTTCTGGTGCAAAGTCAGATTTTCTGAACTACGTAATTTATAAAACGTATACTATTATGTGAATTAAAGGGTTAAAGGTTAAGTTTTATAAAATAAATAATTATATAAAATAAGGTATTTTGAGACATACTTATTAAAGTATTTACTAATATGCACTATTTTAGAGTAAAACAGCCACGCCACAGTAGTTTAACTACTTATATTGCAGATGTACAACAGATGAAAAGATTGACGTGTTATATGAAAATGTATCTTTAATTTTTTTTTTCATTATTTTTCCTGTGTAATAAACTTTCAGAGTATCATATATATTTTTTTCGAAAAAAAAATGCGCATTAAAGTGTTAATACCGTAATTTCTTTTTCATAAAAGTGGTGCCAATAAGCAATTTGAATTATTCAACCGTAATTTAATTCGAGCGTTAAGGGGTTAACCATTTATCTACTGACGGTATTTATAAGCATCACTCACTTTACACTTTCATCCCATAGCGAATATTACTAATATTCTAATGGTACTTTGCAAAAACACTCTTTTAACTCCACTATATACGGATGCATGGCAGCAGTAGTTCTAGGTTTATTATTTTAGTGAGGAAGGATGCTATCTTTGTAACAGTCGATGTGTTTTGTGCCGGCATTTTGCACAGATTGTCACGCTCGTCTTTCTACTGCTACAAACAGAGTAAATTATATAACATAAGTGTTGGATTTGTGTTCATTATGATGTTAGAATAAAATTTTACTATCTATTTTAGGTGAACGGTGTATGTATTTGATTTAACAGTTGAACTACTCGGTGTTACTTACAAGTAAACTCAATACACTGGGTGTTGCAGAAAAACTTCTTGTTTAATTTCCGTCTGTGTAGTTATACATCGTTTTCATCTGCTTTAAAATATAATTACTAAAATGTATGTAGTAATGATTTCCTTGGTATTTCTTTTCTGTTTAATTATTATTTTTATAGGAAATTGAAAAATTTGTGGCACCGGCTCTTTTATTGCTATGTTAGAAATTGTATATGTAAATTCATATATTGCATATGTGGAGATGCGAGTGAACATGTTGTCCCTGGAATATAGACATCTCATAATTAAAGGACTGCTAACAAGATGGAAACCTAAAAAATAGTTTTTAAACCCTTTCAGGGACAAAGCATTTTCAATGCTAAAGTGTTGAAATAAAAGATTGTAACCGGAATTTGACAAAAAAATATAAAATATAAAATATAAAAAAAATGTAAATAAGAAAAAGGCCTATATTTCACGTACTTATTAAATCGAAAGAATTACCAGAATTCTGATGCCATATGAAATACCTTGTGTGTATCCTGTTACGATAATTTAGTCATAGTGTGCCGACGGTACTTTAAAGTACCACTTTAATTATTTAACTCTAAGGAATTAAATTTCTCACGGGTGAGAATTTTTATATGTTTATTCTTTGATTTTCATTGCAGAACTGAAAAAAGTCACATGCAAAAATTGCAGTAAACCTTAATGCAGTATATAAAGGGTTAAGGTCACTGACAATTTAATTATAGTCAATAACCAAACAAGATACATCAATTTTTCTTTTGAGAAAATAATGCACAAAACCAGTTCCGATTATGCTCGTTTAGTTACGATAGAAATTGCAGTTTTATCTCATGAATAGTTCGATTTAATGGATGTATTTAACCCTAGATCTACCGGGAATTTTATTCAAGTTTTAATAAAACGTTCTACACCAGAATTTTTATTTAAAACTATTTAACTTATTTATTTACCTTATTTTTGTCTGGTTTATATACTTAGTTTATTTTAAAGAAATTTCTGGTTTGAATGAATATTTTGTATGTACCTGTCGGGTCCAATGGACCCGTCTGGTAGACGGAGGGTTAAATCCTTGAACGGTGGTTGGATATTATATATCTTACTAAATTTAATCCCAATTACCACAATTGCAGATGAATTTTGCAATGCAATTTTGTACGTGGATAAAGGCCTTTACTTATTTTCAGGTAAATTTGTTTTTAAATCCTGGTATCATTTAAAAATTTAACCATTTTACCAACAGCCGTACTTTGTTTTTGCAATGTTTAACATTAATTGCAAATGGAAATTTTGAGAGAAGCGAAATTTTCCTTATTAACCAGAGATACGTTCCACGAGAGAGGAAATTGCTGGCCAACAACAAGATAGGTGATGGCAATGACGGAGAACTGCTGGATAATGGTCTACCACTGCATGACCACTGCTGGACATCTTCAGTCAACTTTGCTGTTAGAAATCATCAGATAAAATTCTGGTGGGTATCCGTTTTATCTCATGCGCTGGCCCACCACTACATGGAAATGCACGAACTTTTCCAGTATTATTGCTGGGAACCCTTATGCCAGGTGCCGTTGCGAATATCGAAGACATTGAGTATTTAAACACAAATCTGAAATGAATATCTTAACACAATTTAAGCTGTGAAGCTAATTTTTTTAACTGTAAATAATATAGCACCATTGCCACCAACAAAATAAATAAGTAAATGAATAAATAAATATATTCTTTAAATCAACATATTTTTTTCTCTCCTTAAATCTGGTTTTACTAAGTTACAAAGGATTTCGGTTCTCATAATTTACACAGTTCAGAATCAATAATAAAAAAAGCGTAAAAAATATACAGGATTTCTATACAATACAATAATTTCTATACCAGTTTAATGATTGGGAACGTAAATCACAAAAGAAACAAACTTGAAATAGTGTAATGAGAGCTTGAAAACTACGAACGGTCGTAGCATACTCTGAAAGTACTTATTCATGTCCGATCACGAAAACAAAACAGCATCAATCGCGGTTAGTACTTGGAAGGGTGACCACATGGATACCGCTGCAAGTTCGAATATTTCTATAGACATTTCTATTATAGACACTTCTACAGATATTTCTAAAGCTCTTGGTGAAACTAGCTTATAGAAAAAATAGCCATAATACTTTGTTTTTTTTATAGAATTCTATAAGAAATTTTTTTAAGGGAAGTGCTGGGCCAGCAAAGGAACAGCAGTGGGATAGGTGCTAGCACTGCAGGAAAAGTGTCGGATTGAAGTAATGTGATGGCATACCAATGCTGGCCTGCTGTTGGCCATCACTGATGGGCCAGCTGCATTCCGCACGGACATTTGTTTGCAGGTTTAAGTAATGGCACCATTGCACTTTACCATTGATGGCAGTTCTGGCTTCCATCTTTTTTCCAGCTGATGGCCCACTGTTTCTTTCTTTACTGGAGTGCTAAGCTGAGGTGCAATAAGGAGAGCCCTCGGTATTTAATATCTTTTATTAAGAATTATCTTGTTCGAATCGAAATGTATGCATTTCAATCTCGTCAAAATGACAGCTATGGCCAGTGTTGCCTGACTGGGGACTGTTTTATTTCAGATTATTTGACTGCCACCACTTTTTAAAAATAGTATAATTAGCCTTTTTTCAGAATTTTTATTTTTCTTTTAAATAGGCCGTATATTTCTATTTAAAAAAGCGGTGACAATCAACAATCTGGGGACAAAAAAGTCCGCAATCTGGCAACAGTGGCTATAGTCATTTTATTGTTAAAGTAGTTCAAGATTGTTATATAAATATAAGGGACCCCATGCGCTCTACTCCCGCAAAACCCCGTTCAGACTTTAAACACGTGGTAATGTGCCTTGTTTTAAAAATATTACCAGGTTACGTAAAATTGAATGATATTATCAGGAATAACGCCTATTTTGTGTAATCTTATTGCCATGCATTTCCGTTTCAATTTGACATTTTTCGTTTACTATGGTCTGTTCAACCGCATTCGCGAAACCTGGCGGTTACTTTTGGAAATGATAAATAAAAGCTGTTAAACATTTGAAAATCCACTGTTATAAAATGGTTTGAATTAAAATCTCGCTGCCTATCAGATTTTTATTCGATGCTATGGATAATATTCTTCCTTTAGTTTCGAGGATTTAAAAAAAAAAAAAAAAAAAAAAAACTTGGGGATAATATTCAGAACACCGGAAATGCACCGTGTTTTTAAATTTTACGTTTAAGTTTTGGCCTACTTTTAGATATTTTCAGTAACAATTTCTAATTATTATCTATATTTTAATGCAACATCATGCATATTTTCATTTTATTTTTAAACGTAAATTGCTTATTTTATTTTATAAGTTTCGAGAATGTTATTGTCATATTAATTTGGTTTAAATTTATTAGCATTTCTCTAATAGCGCAACATTTTTTTTTCTTGTTGCGCATGAAAGAAAGTAAAGAGTAAATTGTGCCAATTTCGCATTATTGATGTCATTTTTTCATTGAAATTGAAAACAAAGCCCAGTAGGGAAATGTAATTCTCTTTCATTCAGTTGGGCTACTATTATTTCATATACTCTTTTCAGATATATGAATGGTTCCAAAAGTCTCATAATAACTCGTCAAAGTTTTAGTAATATTTCTATGTTGAATATTTAAAAATTAATATTGTTGAAATATTAATTTGTTTTAAATTTTAATGGCATTTCTCTAATAACGGAAACAATTTATTTTTCTTGCTGTAGATAAATGACAGTAAAAAGCACCGCCCCCTGAATACTGGCCCTGCGCGCTGAGAGAAAAATGGCGGCGGACGAAGGAGGATTTTTTCAGCGTGTCTACGGTCCCTTGAATATTCGTACCAATAATTTTAAAAAGATTTTTCGCTTTTACTTTTCTGAGATTAATAAAGACAAAGAAATCTTTAATAAAATACTGGTGTCAAAATTTAAAGAAGTATACTTACGTTAAAAAAAAAAAAGAAAAAAGAAAAAGAAAAATCCGCTTTCGCCAGCCGCCATTTTTGTGCCAGCGCTCAGGCACGGTATTCAGGGGGCGGTAGTAAAGAGGGTAAATGACGTCATTTTCACTTTATTAATATAATTTTTTCTTTAAAATTAAAAAAAAAAAAAGAAAAAACTAAGCAGGAAATTTTTTTGTCGTTGCATTCAGTTGAACAATTATTATTTTATGCATTCTTTTCATATATCTGAATTAGCGTTTTTATACATTCTATGCATAAATTTGTTTCATTAAGGTTTTAAAAAAATGACAAAATGATATGAATAATAATCATCTTTATTAATTTCTTTTTCCCCTTTCTTAAGCGTTTGCCTCGAGGCTAACGAAAAAACAGACTACCGCAGTGCATCCCAAGTGTCTTTTTTTACAGACCTCTAGAGTGACGTGATGCACTTTCCGTATACCTTCATTGGTGTATTCGAGCATCACGTGACTCCAGAGTCTGTGAAAAAAAAGATATGTGGAATGCACTGCGGTAGCCTGTCTTTTTTGTTAGCGTCGTTTTTCCTAAATGACGTCATTTGGACGAATTTATTCAAAGTATTTCCAGTTTGTGAATTAAAATGAATGCTTAGAAAATTGTATTTTTCTATGTAAACAATTTCGGTTTTAAGCGCCTTTGAGAACTGAAAAAAGCTACGATGGAATTATTATTATTTTTAAGTCAATCGAATTTATGTCAATGAGAAAAATGACAGACGATGTTTGATTTTCTAAAGTAAACAGATTACTGAAGATCGAATGTTTGAAAATAAGTTTTTATTTCTCCAAATATTCTTGTAAAACATAATTTAACTGTCTTGATGGAAATAAAAGCTATTGATTGAAGTAAAAGATAATTCCAATTTCAATTTGAAAATGACGAAATAGAAGAAATCTAATAATTGCTTTAGTTTTTTCCATTTTCTCCAGGAAAGATGTGACAATTTTTTTACCATCTTAGACAAATGCCATGAAAATTAGAAAAAAAATTAAAATCTCGAAAACTATTTAAAATTCTAAATTTCTAATACAACTGTTGATACTTGTGGATAAATACGGATAATTGATGTTAATTTTACCACCAACCGTTCCACATTTTAGGAGAAATAGTTGTGAAATATAATCAGTCGTTTCATAAATTCATTTCATTAGTATTTTATATACAGGGTGTTTAAAAAGGTCATGTCCAAACGGCACATGTGGGTGTTTCAGGTCATGAGGAGCAAAAATCACATGGGAACTGGTGATCGGAAATGCGATCGTGACGGTGCAATCGCATCGTGACCGTGGCGCAAAGAAGATATAACAAACGGTGTAAAAAAAAAACTTTATTTTACAAAAAAAAAAATTAATCGAAGTACAAAATACAAATAAAAAATGTTACAACTCATAACATGTGCTCAAAATGTGACCCATGAGTCGTGATGCATCTCCAGTTCGGCGCCGCATGAAATAGCAAACACGTTCCAATTGGCCAGGTGTCTCTGGGACACGTGTCACCGCGCTGCTTCGCCGATCCGTCCCATGAGGTCCATGGCCGATGGAACGGGCGTCTTGTAACCAGAGACTTAAGATATCCCAAGAGGTAGAAATCCAGGGGATCGCGGATGTCGCGGTTGCTACGGTACAGGGCCAATTGGAACGTGTTCACGATTCAATGCGGCGCCGATGTGAAGCATGTATCACAGCAAATGGAGAACATTTTGAGCTCTTGCAACATTTTTCATTTGTATTTTACACTTCGAGTAAGTTTTTGTAAAACGGGATAAAGGTTTTTTTACACCGTTTGTTATCTCTTCTTTGCGCTACGGTACCGTAACCATCGCGTTTCCGACCCCCCAATTCCTATGTAATTATTGCTCCTCATGAGTTAACTCACACACACACGTGCTGTTTGGACGTGACCTTTTAAACCACCCTCTATATAGGGTAGATATACATGAAAGTATTAAAATATTATGCAGGCTGTACAGCGGGGCGACTCAAGCAAGATGCTGTTCCTTTTAGGAGAAAAAACAAGTTTGAAAAAAGATTTTTTAATTTGTTTCAGCGTATTTATTTTTCTCCTCAGAGGAATAACTTTGTTTTTCGAGTAGCGTCAGTCTGTGGCCTACCCTTAAGTCCCTTTTAAAATCTAAAATTTAAATTAATTCCGCATCAAAAATATTTAGATATACACATAATAATAAAGATTTAATTCTGGATCTGTGCTTGGTACGTCGTTTTCATGTCCCAGGAAGATGCACTGCGAAGCAGAGTTGTCAATTTTGCATTTTGTTTTTGTTTTTGTTCAGAAATTCAGGAAAAATATTCTTTTAGTTAAATAATTAAGAAATGACATTAATTAAATAAAAAAGTGCTATTTAGAATTTGTGGTACAAATTAAGATTTTCTTAAAAAAATGAAAAAAAAAGAGAAAAAGAAAAAGAACACAACTGTCAACCATGCTGTCAGTTATGAAAACATGTTTAACAACCAGAATAAAAATGCAAATTCAGCCATATATCTCTTAATTGTGGTTTTGGTACATTCATAAAAGGCTTCTAAACCACTTAAAGTTAACGCTCCGTTTCAACCATTCGCCCTCTACTAGAGTTCCCTTTCAGAACTCTTAAATGGGCGCATGACTGCGGAGGAGTTGCAAAGAAGCAGAAACAGTAACTTCGTGATTGTTCTCGAATTAAACATGATTAACTGAATGAAATACGCAAATAAATGCGATGCGTCTTTTCTTCTTTTTTGTAATAATATACAACAGCTGCCACTGAGGATAACCAATTTTACATTATTTTTTATTCAGAAATTCCGAATTCATACAAGAAATTTTGAATGAAGTGTAATTTTTGCTTTGTAATTTGCATATTTACATATAATAAAAAGAATATATATATACATGTATGTTACATTATTAGATCTAATTCTGCGATTTCCTTATCTTATTCTAAATTACTACTTTATTTTCACTAAATCCTTATCCTTAATTAATCTCTATCGTTAACTCTGCTTAATTCCTAATTTAATGTCTCACTTGTCTTAATCACTTAAATATTACGTTTTTAGTATTCTTAAATTAAATGTTCCATTCCCGAACTTTTTTCTTTCGAGAATATTCTGTTAGCTTCCATTTTTACTTTGCCACGCATTTCTGATGTTATCCTTTTTTCCTCCAAATTCATCCGCTAGCTCTGTTCGCACTCTTTATATGACGTGGCATTCTTGATTATTCATTGGTTGAGAGCGCGACCTACGTCATATTTGTATCCTTACACGTGAGGAACAAAAAGTTGATACTCGCTGAGTTTTAGCAGAATTTGTCGTATTTCTACTTTGATTACTTCCCCTGGTCGCCGTCTAGTATTTTCTATTATCTATAATTGCTTACCCATGCTTAAATACTACGTAGCGATGGATTTATTTAAATTTGAATCGGTCGAAACTGCAACGCCGGAAGTCCTTTTAATAAAAGCCTGAGTTTAAATTATGCATTGTCTCGATTATTCCTGAGAAACCTACACTAGACTGTTATTCGAATTGAAATGTGTTATCTGACCTTCCACTCGATGACTTCAACTACCTTCTAATATCCAGATTGATTATTCATCTACTATGACATCGAAGTTAATCCACACATTCGAATCACCATATAACGTAAAATCGTTATATGTATATTATTTATAAATATACTTCGCATGTTCTTAGCATTGAAATTTATTGAGTTTATCTTCTGAGTTCTGAATTGTGATGCCAGGTGCCCCGCGTAAATCGGGGCTCCATATGATCTAAACACCAGTATCTTAAATTAATATGCTTCTTGTTATAAATTAAAGTTATATGCGATGAAATATGGCAAAGAAACTGTAAGAAAATAGTGGTGTCCAGAGCTTTTGAACGCTGATTTACTCGGGGCACCTGGCAAAAAATGGTTCTGTATGACCTGTTTAGAAAGAACCTATTATAGACATTATCTCACGATTACACAGAGTAAAAAATTCTTCTCTTGATATTTAAGGTATGAATTAAGAATTTCTGTGTAAAACATGAGGCCATACTGGCAACTCTGCTGCCAATAGTTCGTGTTTTTAAACCAACAATTCTGAAGTATAACTTTCGTGGCAAATTTTTAACCTTTTGCAATTGAAAGCTTCATTTTGCTGCGGGACATATTAGTAGAAATTTTGCAAAATAAATCAAAAAAGAAATTTTTTGTTTGAAATAGTGGTGTTCAAAAACGGATAGAGGGGGATTGATGCAGTAAAAAACAGCAGTGTTCGTCAGCGTTAATGCATCCGGCGGATTTTTATTTAGCAATGTTGAATTTATACGGAATATTTTAAATAGCAATTTTCTTTTATATTATTTATGGAAAATGTTTCTTTTTAAATTAAAAATAACGATTCAAACTTACTGGTGGGAATCTGGAATTCCTAAATAAAAAAACAGCCATGCGGCAGCACTTGTGTCCATAGCGGAGAATAGCATTGCCTAAGAAACTATGATAAACAGAATTAATTTTTCAGCAGCCATCATGAAAATAAAAGTATAACTGGCAATCAAATATATAATAAACTCCTTCATTGGAAACGTATTTGGTGCGCATTAAATTTATACTTAAAAAAGCTAATGTAGCTTATTGAAAAAAGTTTATACTGATCAGCAAATAAATCAGCAATAACTGGTATGCTAAATTCATCTTTAACAAGTAAATATAAAATTACTCTATGTCCAAAATAGTTAAAAGATGACAAAAATATTTTTAAAATGTTTAAATTCTTTAATTTTATTTAGTACTTTTAGCTATAAACACAGTTTTCGTCGTTGAATACAAAAACATACCGACCAACTACGTGAAATTTGAAAAATAAGACGTTAACCCCTTCGCGACGGGAGCCTTTTACGAAATGTTTATTACTTTGCTACCGGTTTTAAAAAACAGAAGTTTGTGCCTATTCAAATCGGGAAAGTGCTCGGATTAAATAAGGCAAATTTTACAATAAAATTTTACTGGTGAGGATAAACGAGGATCCTTAGGCCTATTTCCGGCACGTATACGTGTCGCTCGTCCCCAAGGGGTTAATATCAGTGTTTTATTATTCTCTGACAAAGGCTGTGTTTATAACTGAAAGTACTAAGAATAATTAAAGTAATTCAACATCATTTTAAATATTTTTGTCATCTTTTAAATATTTTGCACATAATTTAATTGTATTTTTATACTGATGTTTGTTCTTCTAAGCAAGTTATTCGGGAGCTAAACTCACTTACATTCAATGCCAAGAATAGGACAAGTACATATTATATTTCTTCAGGCGGTTAATGCAAAATAATGCTACATGTGAGAAAAATTGTTTCTGTATTTGAAATTGATAGGTGTGATTTATTATGAAATAAGAGCTTCTGAAAAAAAAAACCCAACGAATGTTGTATATTTTTATAAATATTAGTATAATTAACCCTTTGAGGGGCATGCAATTAAGTCTCTGTAATATTGAAGTCTTACCGGATTGATCAAAAAATTTTATTTTAAAATAAAGAAAAGCATTTTATCAACATTTCTCACCCAAAGTTAAAAAAATATAATTTTTTTTAAAAATTTCTGGTGAGAATCTTGTTTAAATTAGGTGGGGTATAATATAGCCCATCACCCTCAAGGGGTTAAATGCAGAACAAAGATATAATTATTTATACATTTTATATAACAAGAAAGTGTTATAACCATGAATGAAAAGAGAAGTGATTTACGGGGCGGGCATATTTACAATATTTTTTTTATTGAGAAAAATCTACTATAATTAACCCTTTGCACTCCGTGCTCGACAGCGCGGCGACATCATGTTTCTTTCCTAAATTTGTTTTTGGCACCAATAGCAAAGGGAAATAAAATTTCCCTTATTTTATTAGAGCATTTTTTTAAATTGTGTATTTGAAGGAAACTACTTTAAAAAAAAGTGGTGCAGCCGAATAAAATTTGTGTATGAGACGCCGATGTCCAAAGTTGTTAAAGTGAAAAGAAATAATATATTGCTTTTTGTTTTATTAATGGAAACAAAACATACAATATTATAATATATATATAAAAAAATTATTTACTTTAGTAAAATCTAAGAAAATTTAAAGAAAAACAAAGAAAATAAGTTTATATTATTTTGAATTTTATAAGGGAATATTGTCATATCCCAACATGCGTTAATTAGTGTACGATAACCATTTTGCTTTATAATACAATATTTAAAATATCGTGTAAAACCTTGGACGTCAAATACAACAAAATATAACTACGCATTTCCGATGATATTATTTGAATCTTTATTTATTTTTTTATTTCTTTTAACAATATTTTTGCTAATTCGAACTTATACATCACATCACTTTAAATATCCGCCTTAAACCTGTTTAGAAACCACACAAGGCCAAAACCTAGTGCCCAAACTAATATGTTTAAAACCCTGTGAATATAATTTATTTCAGGAAATTGTATTTAACCCGGGAGAACTCGCTAGTGAGAATGTCCAATTGCTTTTCTTTTACTTTACATTCATATAATATCAACTTTTTTTGGTTGGCTTAGTACTTTTATTCACAAAATAGTTTAAAATAATTGTAAAACATTTTGAAATTTTAATTAAAATGAAAAATGATTTAAATAAGAGTCTTAAAAAAGTACGAGTGTGAGAGAAAATCTCATGCAGCGAGTTCTCCCGGGTTAAGAACATTGAAAAGGTTGGAACATATCTGTTTGTTTCAGTCGTCAATAAATGTCACTTTAAAAATTATAATTTCAAGAAAAATTTGTTTTCTATATCAAATTGCATTTTTTTATTTATCCAATTAAAAGGAAACAGATGTTTGAATTAATTATATTCTAACTGTAAAATAATCGTACTGACACATATAATTATTTACAAAAAATTTCGATGAAAATAGTTTGTAGAAATTAAGTTAAACTTAGTGAATATAATTGCTAATAAGAATATATAAAATATTTCTGATTTCCAAAAAGAAACAATTAATTTTTTTTTAATTTTAGGAGGCGTATCACTTTCAAACTGTTTACACAAAAAAATAAACATACATTTATATAAACTTTATAGAATGTATGCATTATAATCTCATAGTATCAGAAATCATTCATTATTTTTACTAATATGCTAAGGAATAACATTAGATTAATTTTAACACAATTATATTAATTGGCAATTAAATCGTTAGAGTTGTAATTTTCCGACTGGTTGGAAAATGTCCGCTCAGAATTCGAACCAGTTGCCAATGCTCTGCCATCTGAGCTATCTCGGAGGACTCTTAAGTACTAATTCAGATAGCTAAACTGGTTGATGACGGCATATGGTTTGATATGCGAATCAGCTAAACAGAACAAATCGCAGGTAATTTACTGGAGTTAATATTACCTCAATCGGGGTTCAGTTGGCAGAGCATTGACAGCTTCAGCTACGGTAATCATCAGAAATGCTATGGCACTGGAGGTAATGACGTCACAGTAGAAGTGCATTGCTTTTCCAGAATTGCATTGTCTCCGGCTTTTTGTACACCACTATCATTTCACAGGAAATGTTGGTAGATTTGACGTTCTCCTTAACCTCGCTGCAGCTCTGCTATCGTCATATCACAAAACCTGCACCACAGCCTTAGAGATTTCAGAAAAGCCGTGCTTCAGCTGAGAGCACTTTTGCCATTGGCATGGCTGCCAACTTTTATGCCTTTTTGTTACCACTAAAATTTATAAGAGATTTTTGAATTATTTAATCGGCAGATTTCGTCGATTAAATAGGACATCATTTACTATTAAATTTTAGTGGTGAGAAAAAAGCGTAAAAGTTGGCAGCTATGCATTGGGCTACTTTTTTTAAATTCATATTTCTTGATTGTCGCAACTTTTATGAAATAGTAAAATTCTCCTTGTTTTCGCCTTAATTAACCACTTGCCTGTAACACTTTTTTTGGATACCATAATTTAAAAGCAGGGTGACTTTACCACATTTTAGCCACTTCACCATTTGCTCCGCGATAACTCGGGGGAAAAAGCACTGTTTCCCCATACCTGTCGCCGGTGAAGTGGTTAAGTACTAAAATATTTGCCTTAACCCCTTGGGGACGAGCGACACGTATACGTACCGCCTGAAGCGCTCAGAACAAAGCGATATAAGTAAGCGTTCAAACTTAATGCTGGAATCGGGCGTAAATTAACACAGCTGCGCCATCTTGTGGACGAAGTGATAATTCACATACGCGGGCTTTTAGTGTGGCGCGTATTTTCTAAATCTTTAGTCACTCATGGAAACGAATTTTGTCTGCCACATTTACTGCAAAATAATGGCGCAGCAAGAGAAGCAGTCAGATGCACTTGACAACACGAAGTTTTCTGCGCCTTATCATAGACACTTCAGTTATCAATCAAGGTGAAAAAAACTTTACAATTTTAGTGGTGTGAGTAAGAAAACAGTTAGGTATCTACCTATAGTTCACACCCCATCCGCTACGTGGCGCATGAAATTGATTGATGTGACCTCGCTTTTAATCTTGCGGTTACTTCACCCATTTAAGATAGGACGCTTACTTATATCGCTTTGCTCAAAATCCTTGTTTTTCCTCACCAGTAAAATTTTACTGTAAAAGTTCCCTTATTTAATCAGCGCATTTTCCCGATTCAAGAAGACACAGATTTCCGTTTTTTAAAAACGGTGACAAAGGATTAAAAATTTCGTAAAAGGCTCCCGTTCCGAAGGGGTTAAACAATCGAAAAATGTCTTCTATTTAATGAACCGAAGATTTCAGGTAAAATTAGTGGTGTGGAAAAGCTTTTAGTAACTAAGCAAGCTAACTTTTTCTGCACGAACAGAGATCGGCCAAAACAATTAAGTGGTTAATATGTCTTTAAATAAGGCGAATTTTACTATTTCAAAAAAGTAGCCCACTGGCAACCCCCGCTGAAATATACCTTGTCTGAATCAAGCCCCGGACATTTTTCGCTCTGTTAGAAAATTACAAATAATAAGGAATAGCATATTATTTGTATTATTTAATGCATTATTTCTACTACTTACATATTATAATAATTTGTAAATGATACGGAAAGTAAATTGATAAATTTATTTAAAATGAATTATAACATGTAAAGTTCCACGATTCCTCAACAATTGTTCAACTAACATGCTATAACAAAACAATAAATTAGTATATTCATTGAAATAATGTGCCACGTGTGTTTTATTAACCAAATGTGCCACGCTCCTACTAATCTCCCGTAATATGCGGAATAATGTAACCCAATTTCACAACGTTTCGATCCGGAAAATGTATTACATTAATCTTTATTCATTCATTTTTTTTTCGTGGAGTTTCATATCCTTAAATAATTGTCCTGTAAAACATATTAAACTTGGACGACTCTAACTGACATATTACGAAAGTGGGAGCTTGGAATCTCTGAATTAACCAACCTGACGACATTTATACGCTTTTTAGTTATCAAACAACATTAGTAGAATTCCTTTACTTATTTGAACACGAGTTTAGGCGATCAAATAAAACAAAATTTACTTTTAATTTTAATTTTAATGGTAACAATAAAAAAAAACGTTTATCGCTGAAAATATTTGCATATTCTTCCAAAAAATCTTTTATGTTGCTTCAAGTTTCGTGTTTTTAACGGAAAATTGGAGATACTCAGACATTACAATATTCTGTCAAAATATTACAAAACTCACATTTTTAAATAAATATAAGAAATTTAACCAATTTGATCATTGTGAATAAATTCCTATATTATCAAATGCAGCAAATATTTTAAAAATCCATTTTTATCATTAGTGCACATATTTGTACATTTCGGGATTATCTTTTATATTTAGAAAATACAAACTGATATCAGAAATTTTGTTTAACAATGTGCGCTTTATTAAATGACAGATGCATCATGATACACAAAGTATGAATTTTTCTTTCTGAATTTCTCGATTAAAAAAAATATATATATTGAATTGCATGCATATATTTGCTAGTTATGTGAACGGGTTAACGCTAGAAAGTCCGGAAATTTTACTTAATCTTAATAAAAACATTTTAACACCACAACTTTTATCTGAAACTTATTTCACTTATTTATTCAACCGAGTTTTCTCCAGTTGCAATTTAAACGACAATTTAAATGTATTCAAATGGATACAATGAGGCAAAAAAAAATATTTACGTAAATCTTATTTTAAATTTTTAATAGCATTGGACAAAGGATAAATCAATTTATTCAAATAAATACATTTAAATGCATTATATAAATTCAGTGAAAGTGACATATTTAAAGTATATTGGAAAATTAAAACTATTATTTAGGTGTGTGAATATATCTTAGCCAAAACAAAAATAATTTAAATTTAATTTTAAAACAAATCGTTTAAAGCCACATCAAAGCGTCACTAGAATTTTGATATCATATCTTTTAAAACTCATACTTGGAATTTATGAGAGGTGTAAATGTTAAAGCATCAATGAATAAACTTCTATACATTTTTTTAAATTCAACATAATTTTTGCACATGCGATTATAAAAAAAATAAAAAGATGAAATAAATAATATATAGAGAGATTATAATTAATAGCATAGCGTCACTCAAAATTTGATATCATTATTTTTAAGTTCCATATTTAAAATTCTTAGAGCATAAGATAAAGTGCTACGTCACAAACTTTTAACCCGTTAAGGGTTTTTGTATTGATTAATTTTACGAAAAATATTCTGGTTCGAATCGACATTTTGTCATTTGATCAGTGTCGAATTGACCGCAGCTGGACGTTCTAGTGTTAAGCAACTGTTAAAACTTCTAGCTAAATAACAATGAGATATACACTTAAAATTGATCACTTTCCTCATTAAGTAAAGATACATATTTGGTTCATTCTCTGAAAAGTGGCAATTTTATGGCCCAGGGGTCTTGAAGACATATTTTTAAAATTACAAAAAGACAAATTGATTTAAACTAACAATATTAATCAGTTATACATATAAACTGTAATTATTTTATTATGGAAATTGAAATTTGATAAATTAAATGTATTTTTAATGCAAATATTATTCCCTCACTATGCCCCCAGCCACATATGTAGGAAAGATAATGCTTTCTCTGCCATTGCAGCACGTATGTTTATAATTATTTTTTCTCAATCCATTAAACATACTTAAATAAACATTTAGCCATTTAATACTTATAATTTTATATAATGAACGAATTAGAGCACTTCTTAATGATGTCCCTAGTATTCGTCATCATTCCCTCACATAACTATAAATTTGCCGCTATTTACGTAGCAGAAAGCAGCATGCGCTTTATATATGTGTAGGACAGTTTGTACATGAGTAACGTGAAGCAGCAATCTTGTAGTTTGCTCAAAAACATTCCTGAATAGCTAGCACATGGCTGTCAAGTGCTAGATCAAAGTAAGTATTTGTATTATCCGTCATTCCCTCATCTATTATAAATTTAATAAAAACTAATGCAGTATCTTATTTATCTTGTTATATTATTAGAAATGTCTTTCAAAAGATATTTAGTAACTGAAAATATACATTAGAGATTAGACTAATCATTTTTGTATAAAATGGTTTTCAGAAGTATTTCATCATAATTTTAATATATGAGGGAATGATTTAAATCCAATTATATAAGTACTGAACAGTAAAATAAGAAAATCTAATGCAATAAAATACACAAATAATAATAATAAATATTATTTATGACAGTATGACTTCTAGTTATAATTTCTTTTCTTTTCTAACACTTTCAAGTGTGGTGGTATGTTTATGAAACCATTTAATTTTAATTCCCAAGCGCCATAATGGCACCAGACTTTTTAAAAACTTTTCTCTATTTAACATGAATGTGCTGATCAGGTGAGCAGCATTAAGGGGTTTCCTAGCTGATAACAGCTTAATACCCAGACTAGGAAATTGCAGTGTCTTATGTTTTAATGAGCCATTGGGATAAAGTTAAACTGTAGCAAAGCTACTAAAAGAGTAATTAAGTTAACAAAAAGAATATTAAAAGTTAAGAAAGAAAGAAATGAAAAGAGAAAAATTAAGTTAAAACTTAAGATAAAAAAGAGTTAAAAGTTAAATCTTAATAAATTACAAGAAGCTAAATAATATATATAGAAAGTCTAACTGTAGTTGAACGACTATAAGAATTTTAGAAAATTTAAGTTAGCACTGTTCAGAGAAACTCTCACCAAGCACGGGCAAGAAAAGCTAAGGTGGCAAAGACCACATTATCCTCCAAAAAAGGGGACTAATCAGGGCCATACATTTTATTTTTATAAATTTTACAATTTTTATGTTCTCTATAGCACTTATAGAGAGTTTTTATTTATATAAAAAAGTTATAAGAAGAAAAAAACATTAACATAGGAAAAAAATGCGAGGTGCACCCAGATGTTACTGTGTGTCCATAAACATGGAAAACCGGTGCCGTTTCCGGAGGTGGGGCTCAAAGGCGTCATAATACAGTAGTTCAGCTACGTTTTCATTAGGGAGGTCGGAAACTTTTTCATAGATTTTTTTTGGCAAGGTCGGTAATACGTTTACGCAATGTAGTAGTTTTTAAGTCTCTACGGATCGTGGAGATGCGAAGATAACGGGATGCGTTACGGACAGTACGCAGGTTGATATTGTGCAGGCGACTAAGGCTGTCCATAGTAGTCTTATAAGTGAAGCCCCAGACCGGACTGGCATAGGTAATGATGGGAAGGATGCATGAATTATATAGAATTAATTTATTGTGTGCTGACAGAGTTTTGCCGTTGAGGAGAGGTTTTATAGAGTTAAAGGCACCAGCGACTTTTCCTCTAATGGAAAGGATGTACTTCTTCCAAGTTAAGCAGCGTCCAAAATAACCCCAAGATACTTTGCCTGGTCTGACCATGGGATAACAGTGTTATTAATTATGATTCTAATAGGAAATGTTAGTTTGCAAGAGAAGTATACTGCAGTAGTTTTAGTTTCATTCATTACGACGCGCCAAAGCATACACCAGTTCATGAAGTCATCAATATGTGCCTGTAGGTACCTGTATAGAGTATACGGGTGGTGTGCTGAAGCATAAAATACAGGTGTCATCCGCATAAAGAGCGAGGTATGTGCGCAAGGAGCGTGGGATATTATTGAAGAAAATGTTAAATAAAAATGGGCCCAACACGCTCCCCTGAAGGATGCCCGCTAGGATAAGAAGAATAATTGAAAGAATGTTGTTTATGCGGACTTGAAAAGAGCGGTCGCAAAGGTAGGAGTATATTAAGTGTATAAGACTGTGATGAAAACCGAGCTGAATTAGTTTGTAAATGAGGCCTACATGCCAGACCTTGTCAAATGCCTTTGCAACATCAAGAAAAATGGCAGCTGCGGGAATTTTCGCATTAAGTTTCTCACTGAGAAACTCAACAACCCTAAGTAGCTGGTGTTGTGCCGAGTGTTTTGGGCGAAAGCCAAACTGCTCAGGCATGAGAATGTTGTGTTGTTGAATGAAATCCTGCAACTGGGTACGAATGACATGTTCCACTACTTTACTGATTGAAAGTAGCAAGGAGATAGGTCTGTAATTAGTGGCGTCAGAAAGGTTAGTTCCAGGTTTAGGAATAGGAGAAATTATAGAAAGTTTCCAAGGTTTAGGGAAGTAGCTATATTTTAAGATAGCATTAGTGAGATCAGTAATATAGATTATGCAATTAGCAGGAAGGTTTCTAAGAGCACAGTTAGTAATTTTATCGTATTTTGTGGTTTTACGCTTTTTGAGTTTTTTGATTATGTTATGAATAACTATAGGTTGAATTTTGGGGTGGATGTTGAGGGGAGTAGCCAAAAAGTTACGACCTGTCTCGTTGACATGATCAAGATGAGTTTGGTTTGCTAGGTTTGGATTAGGAGAAAATTGGGTGGCATAAGAATTAGCCAACATGTTAGCTTTTTCTTGGTCATTGTAAGCAGTAGCATTGTTAGTGGTGAGAGGGGGTATAGGAGTGTAATGTTTATTCAATTTGCGTTTAAGTATCCAAAGAGAGTTGTCTTCACAAGATAAAGTTTTGAGAAAATTATTCCAATTTTTCTGTTTTTATTTGTAGAGACTGTTTTTAATTTTATTGTTTAACCTATTGAGAAGGGGTTTAATGGAGGGGTCTCTTGAATTTTGAAATTGTCGCCGGAGCCGATTACGCTGTTTGATAAAATTGTAAATATAGCGGGGTGGGACGAAGGCAAATTTATTTTTGAAAATATTAAAGGTGGAAAAATTTTGTGCATTAGTGATGTGGGAGTTGAGGTGTTCAACAGCTGCATCAATGTCATTGGTATTATTAATTTCTGGGAAGGTGATGTTTTGAGAATTAAGGTAATTAGTGAATTTTTTCCAGCGAATAGCCACGGAAGGAGGGGAGAGAGAGGATTGATTATATCAATTTTAAAGCAGACAGGTAAGTGATCAGAAGAGAGATTGTTAATAACAGTAGAGTAGATAGGGTAGGGAACATTTTTGGAAAGAGCAAGATCTATAGTAGAGTCCCGGGCACCAGGCACTGTGGTAATGTGTGTTGGTCTGGGTGGTGCGTGGAGATTTAATTTTAAATTTTGGACAAAATTGTGAAGAGAGGCACTCCGCCGTGAATTGTTGCGGCAATTTCAGCGCCTGCTTTTGGCATTGTAATCGCATACGAAAAAGCAGTGGTGATGTTGAGAGAAAAGCTGTGTAAGACTATTAACAGGTAAGTTACCAGTGGGTTGAGCATAAATAGAGGCTAATTTAATATTGATATGAGGAAGTTGTAGATTTATACTAGTGTACTCAAGGTCATTAAAGGTGTGTTTATGCGTTTGGTAGTGTGGAATGTGTATTTAGATGTAAATTGCGGTGCCTCCTCTGTGCGTACCATCCGCAAGAGGTGTATGGAAGATCCTGTACCAGGGATGTTAATACTAAAAGTGGGGCTGAAAGTCTCTTGCAAGAAAATTACATCAATTTGAGGATGTTCATGAATAAAGTGTTTAAGTTCGTTAAGCTTATTCTGCAAGGAGTTACAGTTCCAGGAAAGAAAAATTAGTGAGGAAAAGGTAGAAGAGGAATTACTCATCCTTAAATGTGTTAAATTCCGTGGCTAAGGTTTCTATAACACTCATAAGAATGAGTATTTTTTCTATTGGGTCTGAGCAATTTTAGTTTGGTTGGCAATATTTTTATAACACTGAATGAATTTATTAAATTTCAGGAGCTCTTTCATCTCCTGGAAGGTCTTGAATATTTCATTGAGGTCATTAGCGTAATTACAGCTAGTGTGTTGTTCCGGTGTTAATTTATTAGTGTCATTTGGCTTATTTTGTGTGTTGTTTTGAGAATTTGGGTCTTGGGTGGGAGAAGGGAGCGGAGCCGGAGCTTCAGTAGGTTCTTTAGGTATATCTTCAGGTTTTTTGGCCTCTGGCTTACGAACATAGTTATAAGTTGATAAAAGTATTGTGTATAAAAGTATACCCCATTGCATGCGGGATGGTTATAGGATTGTCTTTTCGGCTGATTTTGGAGTTTTGCTGTTTTTTGTGAAACTGGGGTTTTTGGGGCAACCGCGGTATGTAGCCACGTGATCTCCATAACAATTTGAAAATTTAGGGATCATCTTACTAACTTTATAGCACTGAGGAGTTAGATGTTCTTCCGAATATTTGGCGCATTTTGGCGGCAGGTGACAAATTTCGCTGGAATGGCCAAATTTTTGGCAACGATAGCATTGTTTAACGATGTGCGTGCCTTTAAAGCGCTCAATATTTACTCTAATGTAGCAAATTTCATGGATTTGGTAAATTTCCTCGAATTTATCACGTGGAAGAACATTGACGACGTAGAGGGGCATTGGCCGACCGGTTTTTCTACTTTTCATCATCGAGGCTCATCTATTGGCCATGAAATTGTGCTCTTTCAGAGCTTGGGGTCGGTAAATTGGGGAATTCCCCTTATGACAACTTTTCTGGGGTGCTGTTCCTCAGGGCTCAGGGTAGTATATGGAATTGTTTTGGAATCAAGATAGTCTTTGGTTTTACGGAAATCTGCATCAGTTTTACAATGTATTTTAAGTAGTTCTTTATCAAGTTTTATCATGGGATTGCTGTCATTAATTTTTTTTAATTTCTCTAGCATGCTCTGTTCAGTTGCCTATAAACTCAATATAGAAGGGGTGAATTTTTAGTTTTTTGGGAGCTACATCAGTAGAAGAGCTACCGGCTGATTCGCCCTGAGGGGGCTCAGCTAAATCCATGTTGTTTTCATCAAGATTTTTTTCTGAAATGTGGGAGTATTTATTCTTTAAGGAAATAGTAGATTTAAGTTCAATTCTTCTACGCTTTAAGGTATTAACAGGGGTGAAGCCGTTGTCTGTGTTCACCCCAATTGCCTTTATTTTTGTCAAAATATCGATTAAATCATAGTCATGATTATAGATAAAAGTTTTAAATTCTCTTAACTGACTTAGTTTATGGGGGTCAAATGGCTAATTGAACAAAAACATAAGATTATTAAGTAAATTACTCACACTAATCTTGTGTTGAGGATCTGTCATGTAGTAATCTCTGCTTATAAGTCCCGGTATGTAGGTGTCACAATGTTGCAGGAATTGCCGCACTATCAATCTTTGTACTTCATCAGTTACTCCAGGGAATTCAATCCAAGCAGCTGCCAAATCCGATTTTTCTTCGCCATTCAGGATGCGAAGTGCATTATCAGAAAATTTAAGTGGGTCCTCAGTACCCATTATTGGTGTCGGTGAACCCTCTATCGTTCACTACTATGATGCATCAAGTTCATAAAAAAGTCACTTATTAGTACGAACCAGCTACTATTAAATGTCACTATCTGCACCACAACTCATTAGTAAATACTCGCAAAAGATCCCGCAAGTTCATAAAACATAGAACTGCATCTACGACCTATTGAAATTTAAATGATCAGCAACGAGAAAACACGTCCATTCTCTCCAGAAGCCAGAACCAACTCGAAATGTGTGTGTATACATCAATGTGCATTATATCATTTTTATCTTTTATAAAAAAAAAAATTGTTCTTAAATTCCGGTACCAATCATTTATTTGAACATTTTAGTAATAAAGGTGCTTTGAAATTAAAATTGCAGAAGACCTATCAGGTACAGTTTGGTTCATATTATTTTTTGAAAAACACAGCAATAAGGCACTTGTAGCTAAATTTTGATATTTTTGAGGCAATTTTATTGGGCCACAAGTTTTTTTTTTTTTTTTTTTTTTTATCGTATCTACAGTTTCTGAATACCACCGGGGCAAACTTCTTACCCGTAAAATTGAATCGAAATTGTTGTCTTATTTTAACGTGTTATTCACGGAAATATTTTCAAACAAACATGGTAAAAACTTCTATTTATTTTCACTGATGTCAGTTTTCCTGATAAAATTGTCAGTTCGTTTCAACGGTTGTCACAATATTGCGGAAATGCAGGGCCTGACGAATAATGAAATAATATGAGTAATAATGAAAATGTGTTTCTGCTATTACTTATGACAGAAATTCGGCATTAATAAAGTTTTTAAATAAGGAGAAAATTTCTATGTGAATTTACTGGTGGTGGTTACCACCGCAGGTAATCAGCCTTTGCGAAAGCGGTTACAGTTGAAGCTTCACAATTTTAAGGATATGTCAATTCCTCTTTATTAATATTTCCATTATATAAATACATAAACATATAAAGTTAATCATATTTATCAGCCTTTAATTCGAATTAAAAGTAATGACGCAATAGTTCAAATTGAAATTAAAATATTCTTTAAAACTTGAAAGAGTAATTAGTGAAAGTCGTAATGCTTTTTTCTTTCATTCTTATGAAAACGATTATAATGACTCCCTTTATTATGCAAATGTATCAGTGAAATCACAATTGTTGAAATAAAGAGAACGAGTAGATACCTCAATTGCACTCGGATCTAATGGTATTTATTTAAGCGGTCCATTAACTTATTAATGCGAATTCTCCGGCGACGAATTTATTCAACTTAATTTGCAAATCAATTTAAAATAGTCAAAAACTTTGGAATAAGAATAATTATTTTAAAATAAGTAACATATCTAATCAAATTGTGTATATAAGTTTGATAATTATGCAATTTTTCTTTTACTGTGTAAAAACAAATCATGTGTAAATAAAATGAATCCGTAATTAACTTTAATTCTATTTTGTTTTGGACATTCTCATTCAATATTTAGTTTTAATTATCTCACTGGAACATATTATTTTAGCATAATAGGGTGTTTCTAAATACATGGCTGTACGGACGAATAATTTTATATTATGTTCGCACCAGTATTTTTCTAATGTAAATTTTGTTGTATATATTTCTCTTGCAAATGTTGTCAAAGAAGTGTTAAGGATTTCTATTTGGGGAAAGTGGTGCCAGGTAGAATTAAAAAATAGTCGCCAGTGGCAGCCCTATAAATGCATCTTTGAGATTTTGTTTCGATATTTCTACTCGGTAATTAATGCAGAAATATACTTATAAGTGGAATGTAATTTTGATGGAAAAAAAGAGTATGTTTGTTCTAAATGTAACAGTTCTAAATCTTTTTTTAACTTACTAAAAAAAAAAAAAAAAAAAAAAAACAGCATATGATATGGAACATCTTCTTTTTACCATATGTGGAATCCTAGAATACGACAAAAGAATACATTTTTTTGTCTATTCTAATTCAAAACAAAAAATATTTCTTTTCGAAACTTTGTAGAATGGAATTTATTTCTTTATAAATAAATGTCCCGGATGCAGGCTCACTGGTAGTGTTGCCAGGTGTCACGTGTAAATAGGGTCTCCAAATTCTCTGGACACCACTAATTTCTTACAGTTTATTGCTTCATCTTTAATGAGAAGGGGAACAAAATTACTTTAAAATACTAATGTCCAGAGCATTTGGAGCTCCGATGTACGCGGGACACATGTCAACACTAGTTCCTTGTTTCCACCCTTTTAATTCAAAAATTTTGTTTACTATTGGGTCGATCGGAAAGTCGTGTCGCGTTGGGAAAATCATTTTGTACTGGGAAATTCTGCCTGATAACTCATAGATATCGGAACAAATGTCTAATAAATAAATGATAGAATTTTCCGGTACGAATTGAAATTTCCCAACACAAAATGAGTTTACGATCGACTCAATAATATATCCTTTATTTCATACAGATGTCTTCTGTGATCAAACCATCAGATGTCAAAATTTCCTCTGTGAAATCAGCATTTTAGAACAAAAGAGTAGGTAAAACCAGCAACCTTGGCCGAGAGGAAAATATGGTAAATGACATATTTGTTTTTTTTTCCTCTAATTTTTATGTAAAATTATTTTAACCCTTCACTGCAAGACGTGCCACATCTGGCACATACCTAAAAACACTGTATTTCTTATAATGTGCCATGAATTTGTCCAATATTTTCTCTATCCCTGATCAGGAACAGTCCAAAGAATGGAATGGCACTTATTTTGTCTATGTCAGATGGCTGTATTTGACAAAAAATAGAATTTATTCTTCGGAAAAAAAAAAAAAAAATCGATCAAGCTATTAAGCTAAATTTACTTTCATTATTTTTACTGAATACTTAAAAATATTAATATAAAGACAGTTGCAGAGTGTTATGTAGATAAAATTAATTAATTTAAGCTCATTTAGTTGCAAAATATAGCAATACAATATTTTAAAACCCTGATTGTGTACATAGGGTACGCGCCATAAAATATCAAATTTTAGCTGAAAATTTGAAATTTATTTATTTTTACTATTTTTCCTATTATTAGACTAATATATAGATTTCAAATAATTGTTTTCATAAAAATATAAAAAATCGTGCAGTGAAGGGATAACTGCATCTCATCATACTTTTTAACTCCTTCAATGGCGGTGGTTCATTTTTGGACTACTTAATTTTAATCCCTAAATGCCACATTGGCACCAGAGTATTGAATTGAAAAATTACCTTTTATTAAATACGTGAACAAAAGTTTTTGATTATTTTGAAATAAATTGGATTGTAAATTCTGGCCCCATTCTCTAATTTGAGAATCTTTTGAATAGCCTTGCCCCTGAAAGGGTTAAATTATAAGGATTACTTGCTAACAAAATATATGAGATAATAATCGAAGATAAATGAGTCTTGTACAAATAGTTTTTGCTTTAAAAATTCAGTGAACAATAAAATAAAAATTTATCAAATATAAATGTTTGTACATAAATTTAATGGAGGTTCAGTTGCAATAAAACAGCCGCTTCCGAGAAAGTAAGCAGCATAGTTTTTACTGTATTTTTTTTCTTTCGAAAATTTTAATATTGAATGCAGTCAACTCTCGTTAACCCTCTCGCTGCGCAACCCGAGAGTTACTCGGACAACGTAAAAGTAGCAAAATTTGCGCAACCCGAGATTTCATCGGAGATGCATTTTTCCGTTTAATTAACTCTCCTTGATCTTTCCCACCAGTTATTTTTTTATTCTAAATTTTGCCTTATCTAATCGGTAAAATTTCCCGATTGAATTAGACGAAAATTTTTGTTTTGAAAAACCGGTGGCAAAAGAATAAAAATTCTTAAAAGACGCTTGTCGCGAAGGAGTTAAATACGCAATTTTGGAAGCTATTTTGATAAAACAATTACGCAGCGAGAGTGTTAATGCATCGCCATTTAATACGTATCTCCGGATAATGCTTACAATTTCGTTTCCCCTGTCATATTCATATTAATGTTAAGGGCATTGTATAATGCGGGCATCGGTGAGTGCGGTCAAAACATAACCTTCCTTGGAAGCCCGCACTAATAGGAGTTCACTGTATATCGAGAGTTGGATTTGGTTATTACATTCTTTTGCATTTAGGCCGTTCAAATGTTCAAGAAATGTCATACAAAACTAAGAAAATTATTGATTCGAAATAGCGGTAATGCAAAAAGCGAGACCTGCAAGTGGTACAAATACACGGAACAGGTTTTACAAATTTTCATTAAATAAAAAAGGCGATTGAGTTTCGTTGATTTCTGATATCTTTTAATTTACAACAAATCAAACCAACTTTGAAATTTTGTTCTACCTTTGAAATCCAAACATGCGATAAAATACATTTTTTTTTTTTTTTTTTAAACGGATTATTTATTGTCTAATGAATGAAAAAAACACAAACATTTTGATTACGAGCTACGATTAACAAATATTTTTTAAATCAATATTACCAAATTTTTCTATTTGATAGAACTTTCTTGAAGTTATCCTGTTAAATTTGTATGTCAGACAATATTTTTCGAAATGTTGTACGAACAGAGAAACAAATGTTACTCGGAAGGATATGTCCAAAATTTTAATCAAACTGTTACAAAAAAAAAAAAAAAAAAAAAAAAAAAAATCCACTGATAACACAGGCTTGTACACTGGTTAACCACTTAACTGTTTTGACCGAATTGTGTTCGGGCAAGATTCGGGCAAGAATACTTTGCTTTATTCGTTAATAAAAGGTTTTTGATATCACTAATTTGTAACAGTATTCTTTTCCTTATTAATTGCACAAGCCTGCGATGAAAAAATTGCCGGTATAGTAAGAGGGTAAGAGGTATTTTTTATAGTTTTTTGGATGCTGATTACCAGAAAAATAATGAAAAAATTCCATCACGTACAGTTTAATCAAAAATCGCAATTTATTTTTTTATGAATTTAGTATATTTCGGACCAAAAATTATTATTTATATGAGTTTCAAAAACAAATTTATGGACTTAAAATAGTAAATTGGTGCATTAAACTAATAAAATAGAAAGAAGAAACTATTCCAATACAGAATATTTCTTTTAATCCGTAAAGTGTCTATTAAATACAATATGCAAGACGGAGGAAACCAGTTGAAATCGGATCTCTCCTGCTTGCAGGTGTCTGCTCGCCACCCCTTCTTCACACGCCTTATTACTGACCTTATCTCTGCTCCTGAATCAGTGCCTTTATTTACTCTGTGCTGTAGACATGTGTTTTTATTCCGACCTGTGAGTTATAAGTTATAGTAGTAACTTTTACTTCTAGTTTTTACTGCATTAGATAACATGGTTTCAATAGGATGTGCTAATTCACGAATTGTTTCTGCTATATTTGTGGTAACTATACAGTGAAAAAACAACAAAGAAGTATACCTGATTTTGTAAAAAAAGTGTATTTCGCTTATTTTGGCACGAAATTGGGCGATCAAGACAAGCCTTGGCCTCAACACAAAGTTTGTCGTATTTGCGTAAAAGAATTAAGGCAATGGTTTCAAGGTAAAATCAATCTTTTCAGTTTGGAAAGAACCTAAAAATCACAGTGATGATTGCTATTTTTGTATTTGTAATGTGAAAGGTTTCAATTTAAAGAACAAAAAGGAAATATTTTATACTGACATTCCGTCTGCCATACGCCCTGTTCCTCATGGACCTGGTAAAGGAAAATCTTGTTGATCTAAAAAAATTGTTCTTCCACCGCTTCATATATAATTAGATCTTATGAAACAATTTGTCAAAGCTTTACCAAAAGAAGGTGAATGTTTCAAATACCTTTGGGAGCAGTTCCCGGGTACATACAAAGCAAAACTGGAGAAAGGTGTGTTTGTAGGACCAGACATCAGGAAAATGATGAAAAATGAAAATTTTGAGAATAAAATGAAAACAAACGAAAGAAAAGCCTTGAAATATTTCGAACTAGTTATTACTATCTTTCTTGGCAGCAAAAAGGACCCAAACTACAAATCTATTGTAGAAGAGATGGTAAAAAATTTCAAAAATTTAGGGTGTATTATGAGCTTAAAAGTTCATTTTCTCGATTCACACCTAGAGTATTTTCCTGAAAATTTAGGTGCAGTTAGTGAGGAACAAGGTGAAAGATTTCACTAGGATATAAAGGAAATGGAGAGGCGATATCAAGGCAAATAGAATGTCAGTACGATTGCCGACTACTGCTGGATCCATCAAAGAGACAATCCTTGCAAAGTTCACAACAGGAAAAGTGGCAAAAAACTTTTTATGTAAAGAAAAAACATTACTTTAAGGACTTGTAACCATCTACATATACTTAACTATTACTTGAACTCAGATATTAATGTAATTTATGTAGATTTATAAATAAATGAAATGTCAAAATTTCTTGATTTCAGCTTTTTCTTTAAAAACATGCAATCATTTTGCGAAAATTCCTTACGTGATAGAAAAAAAAGGGATTTCATTTTCGGAATCAGCAATAAAAAAAAAAAAAAAAAATTATTTATCAAAATTAATGTAATTTTCAAAAAGTATTTTTTGCAGGTCTGTGTAGTCAGACATTTTTCGATTGTATAAGTCAAATATTTTAGTACGGAAAGATTGGTGTTCGGCACCAATATTTAATTTATGGTGTCAGAAAAAATGAAACAGTTAAGACGTTAAGGAATGTTTCACATGAAAAACACGAAAATTCTTATAGAAAAATTCCTCTTTTTTAGTACCACGATTTAATTAAATTTAGTATCTTCCCAAGGAAAGATTCTCTGAGTGGTTGACACTATCCTATGCTTACATTTTAAGAATATTTTTTCAACAAAATTCCCAAACAGAAATAATAAGTTTGTGAAGCATTTTTGTACGATGCCGAATGCTTATACACATCATTATATATGCACACATGCTTATATTCATCATTTATAATATGTTAATAATATATATAAAATATATATTAGTATTGTTTTAGATATTTTCTTCAGTTTATTAATATTAATATATTATTCGGAATGAAGCAGAATTTGTAAAAGTATTATCCTTTTGGTAACACCTTCAAATACTCCGGCGAATGCCGCTCTGTTCGCGCCTCATGGAGACGATATTTTTTTAAGCGTCCCAATAAACCAGAAAAACATGAATTACAAAAGAAAATTAAAATGTTCGGACAGATAGAAATATATTTTCACAAAATAAAATGTGTGAAAATGAGGCGAAATCAGGAAAAACATGAGATATTCATCGCGGTTTCGCTCGCTTTCGGTCCACATAGACTCAAAATACCAAATTACGCAGAAAATAAAATATCAAATAGCATATACTTTCAATCAATATTTTTTTCAAAATGGGGTTAAAGATATAAAACCATACAAATTTAATGTTCATTTAAGGGTCATTCATTACGGGGCCGGGTAATGCCGGGTGGGTCAGCTAGTGATTATATTTTATTCGGAATGTCGCAGAATTTGTAAAAGTATTATAATTATACTACAAATGATTTCGATGAAAACGAATTATTCAAGTGCTTTGATATTCTCTTCTATATATTAAGAATGATACGCTTGATTCTCGGATAAACAAATTCTTTCTGTAATATGAAAAGGATAATACTTCCGTAAGCATCTTGATTTATGTAAATAAAGCAATCTTAAGACATTACTTTCAGTGAAAGTAAGGTAATACATACTATTATAGTAAATGAATTGCAGTTTTCAAGTAGTAAGCTTAAAATGCTCAAATCACGAAAAAGTTATTAATTAAAATATCTATTAGTGATAATGTAAATAACAAATTTGACGAAATCAACTTGTATAAAAATGAAATATAATCAATAGTTTGTGAATATGTACGAGTAAAATTTGATGCTGTTTGTTCATATCTATAGATTTTATGTGTAACATTTATATCCGATGTTTATACGAAACATCGTTCAATCATGAAAACAACTTTCGAAAATATAAAAAGAAAATGAAATTGTATCAAGTTTTCAATGTTATAGAATTAAAAATGAAAACTCCTACTGATCAGAAATTATTTTATTTTGTTCTAAATATTTACGAAGGTTTCAAAATATGTAATAATAAATAACGGAATAATTATGAAAAATGTCTTCATAAAATAAAATGGCTAATATTTTTCATTTTACATTCTATGAGGATAGGTAATTTTACGACCATATCATGTAATGAACCGGTAGCATTCGATTATCGGACGCGCTAGCGTAATTTTGACATATATATATATATATAAAAGTACTTATAAAAAAAGTAGTGTCGTATTTGCCTAATAAAAAGTATGACAAATATCCAAAATGTTGAATATCTGTCTCTTAAAATCTATTAAAAAGAACTATTTCCTCTTTCTGCAAAACTAGGAAATTGCCCTTAAATCCAAAAATACACAGCCCCGTAGAACCCCGACCGTATGTCCAATCGATTGAATACTCCCGGCATTAACGTCATCTGCCCCGAAAATTAATTTTTTTACCATTAGACGCAATTTCAACATTACTGAAATCTTTTGCCTTTACGCTCTTTGAAGGGTAAATATTCACGCGACAGTTACACCCGTATGATATAGACACACAGCTAAGATAGTGAAAAAATCGAAACATCTGACTATCGTTCTCATAGACAGTAGAATGCGTCAATAGCCACATCACAGAAAGACTACTTGATTTACGTGAAATACGTAGTAGATATTCACTGAAAATGATATCACTTCAAAGATGATTTTATCACGTACGACGGGGGGAAGAATTATTAAAGATAAAGAACGAATGTTTGTCGATTTTAAGACGGCCCATTCAATCAATACAGGGATTATTTCCAATCAAGACTGCCTACTTTCATAAATGATATCATAACTGATAACATGGCCAGAGACTGATTACAGTCAAAGCACACTTCCATCAGTAAGTTTGAATAGAAGTTTTGTTCTTCTTTTACTGCTTTATTCAGGCAGAAGATTGTCTTGTAAATAAGGCAAAGATATTTTTTCTGGTCCTGTGGTAATCAGGCCCTAAATGTGACGTGGGAATGAGGTAATTATTAATAATTGTGACAAAGACCAAAACCCAATATCTGAAGAATAGGCTGATTTTTGAAAAACTGGACGAAAAATCAAATGATACGATTAAATTTTTTTTTTATCTCTAGCAATAGCTGGTTTAATCGATTTGGACGTCAGAAGAGGCCACAATTGCTGATAAATAAACAGTCTTCTCATTCCTCAAGCATTTTCAGAAGACGATAGAATTAGTGGAATCTTCCCTTGAGACTGATTTTAAAGTGGTTGAATAATTGATTTGAGAGGAAAAAATCCAAAAAGGACATTCACAAATACATAGTTATGTAAGTGTGATATTCATATGGAAATAGACAACGTACATCTAGTGCAACAGATACCAGAGTCCTCAAAGGTGAAGTTTAGGAGACGCCATTCAAATTGAAAATTGACACAGATAAAATAAAATTTGCAGTTAAACAACTGGACATAATTTATAATTTTTTTAAAACAATTTTTGTTCCATATGGCTAAAATGTACAGCAGCCAATATTCAACAAAATCTCGGAATTCCATCTATATGATTTTAGGTCAACATTTGAAGAAAACGTTTTAAGTAGCAGGGCCTGAGTATCACATCAGCAAATTTCTACTAGTAAATGCGAATATAAAGAAGAAAATGTACGTTATAAAATGTTGGTCAGCGTTTGTTCTTGTGGTAATCATGCACTACTTCTCAGCAAGTCCTAGTATACTACTTACATCAAAACTGCCAAAACTAAAAAAAAAAACCCGTTCTTCAGGAAATGCGAAAACTGTTTCCGAGCTATTGAAGGGTCAGTGGCCATCTTGCAAACTCAACAGGTACCAGGTAGCAGGATTTTCAATAACTCCTTCGGGACGGGAGCCTTTTACGAAATTTTTAATCTTTTTTCACCGTTTTTCTTAAACAGAAATTTGTGTCTTCTTGAATCGAGAAAATGTGCTGATTAAATAAGGCAAATTTTACAGTAAAATTTTACTGGTGAGGAAAAACAAGGATTCTGAGTGCTTCATGCGGCACGCATACGTGTCGCTCGTCCCCAAGAGGTTAAACTATCTAGTAGACTGGGAGACAGCAGCACGGACAATCACCTCATCGAGTTCACGGATGAAATTCTAGGATTCGTTAAATCTTGATTCGTATATTAAAACACAATCGGTCTGCCAAGTCATATCTTGGTGGAAAACAGTTGAAAACCCGAATTTTGCGGCTGACTCGTAGGTTTACAATTGTGTTTTCCTACACCAAAAGGTATAAAAATATGAAGAATTGGAAGCAGAAAAACACAATGATAAACCTACGAGTCAGCCGCTAAAATCGGGTTTTCAGGTGTTTTCCACCAAGATGTGACTTGGAAGACCGATTGCATTTTAATATGCGAATCCAAATTTAACTAATCCTAGAATTTCATCCGTGAACTCGATGAGGTGATTGTCTGTGCTGCCAGCTCCCGGTCTGCAGTACTTTAGGTGATTGGTATAGGCGTAAACACTAAGTAGAATGGCAGACATAACTGAAAATATTCAATTTTAGAGTTGTGGCAATTTTGAAGCAAGGATGCGATATCATTCTAAAACAGGGATGGCCAACCTGCGGCACGCGTGCCACAGAGATACCAGTATTTACGCACAGAAAAAAATGCATTGTTTAATGACCGAAGGTCTGCAATTTAAAAAGGACAAAATTACAATTCTTAGGAAACGGTGTCAAGTGAATTTTAGAAAAAAAGGTTGGCCACCCCTGTTCTAAAAGAAAGTACCATGTGGCCACTTGTAAAGCATCCCTACTCTGGCCTCTCTATATATCGAACTACTCAGCGTAAAGGCTTCAAATTTTGTGTACACACTATTCACGACATGGGGAAACGGATTGCACAAAAAAATTTAGTTCCAGCAACACCGAGAGATTTCGCTATACAACAGAAAATAGCAGTAAAATACAATATATATATATATATATATATATATATAACCAAACACATGAGAAGCAAACGTTTTCTGTTTTCATTTCTATTGTCTTAATGTAAAACAAATTAAACAACTTAAACTAACATTGTAAATGCAATTTCACTTTGTAAGCACAAAACCTTCCATAAACACATGGTTTCAAACCATGTTCTGGGTATAAAAGAGGATGAAAACTCGAAAGAAGGTTATTTCTTCTGCAACATTTTAATAATAACAAATCAAGCATTTTTGAAGGCATTAGTCAAGCATTTTTGAAAATCCATCCTTTTTTTTTTCTCCGGATCATAATCTATGTGATTTTTTGCTGTGGGGACACTTAAAAAATTGTTTATAGGGGACTTCTATTAACTTTTGCTTGCATTAAAGAAGATATCACTCTACTTTTGAGAAGCATCTCAGTCGGCAAGTTAATGTCTGCAGTTGAACAAGCTGGTCGCAGACTGCAGATTATTCATCTTCACGGAAGGAATTGTACGGAGCAAAATTCCTTGCGTAGATAAAGCGCTTGTCACGTGAACATTTTGTACATGATTTGAATAGCATGTGCACAAATTTTGAAGGACCTAACTGAACTCCGAGCAGTTCAGTATACAGAGAGTAGGGGTGTTTTAATTACGATCATTATGTACTTATAAACTGTAAAATTAATTTATATTTATAATAGTTATTTATGATTTCATATGCTGAAATTTTTCAAGATCTAAGAAATTCGATAATGAGAACAGGCGATTTTACTTATAATTTTCAAACTTTTATGAAACATGGAAGAAAATTAAAACTCTTCATGCTTTTTGTCGCGTGAACCATCATGCGGACGTGATTTTCCTAGTTATGAAGTATACCTGTTTTTGTTTTTTTTTTGTTGTTGTTTTTTTTTTTAGATTTTCAAGATATATTTTTAAAAAATTCTTTATTTAAAAAAAATGTATATATATATATATATATATATATATATATTAAGAATGATGTTTAACGAATACATGGTTTATAAGTTTAATGTAATGCATCATAATGTGTACGATATCATAAAGTAATCTACACAAAATTTTGATACGATTTGTATAAATAACTGGTCCAAAATTTTATATCGTAGTACGTATTTATAGTTATAATTATTTTTAATTTAACGTAATAATTGTGTTTTTGGTAATACATGTCAACTTTTGATTAACATTTAAATAACTAACAAATGACACAAAATTAAGTCAAAAGACGAACCGGGTAATAATAATTACAATTTAATAGCGTAAAGTTCACGATACACATTGAGGGTTGCTGCGGGTTAGGGAATTCCCTGACTTTCCCCTTACATAATACAAGTATTTTCTTATCAAAAATTTGCCTTTCGCAATCGTGAGATTATGTAAGTCGAGTTTTTCTGCATAAGAATACTGGTATTACAGCTGAAAGCGTACCAACCCTGGCATTTTATTTCTGGAAACACATTTGCATGCACATTTATAAACATGGGAAAATTCGTGGTAGAGCACTTCAGTATAAGGTTTCGTGGGCAGTTGTGTGTGCATGATTTTAGTATAGGACTCTGGAGATTCTTACAATTCAGCTTTTATATTATATGTTCATTTGTATTCATGTCTGAACCTTTGAAAATGTGTTCAGTTAGGTTCACTCTATCGGACAGAAAATTTCAAAATTGCATTTTAACCCCTTAATTCTCGCTGTGTATATTCGCGGACTGTGTTTTTTTTTTTCAGATTGTTTGATTCCCACCAGTTTTATAAAATAGTATAATTGGCTTCATCATGATACCATTTTACCTGTCATTAAATAAGGTGGATATTTCTTTCTCCAAAAAGGGGTGCCAATAAGCAATTTGAATTTTTTAAACGGTAATTTAATGCCATCGTTAAGGGGTTAATGTCTGAAAATAAAAATATATATATATTTCATCCTTCTATCTTCATGAGTCCAGTTGCTCCATTTTTATGGGGCAACTGGACGCAGTAGGTCTGTGTTCCACACTCGTTAGTTTTCTATAATATGGGGTATCAGATCCTATTTCAAAAAGTGTAAATAACTTAAAAAAAATTAAACCAGACAGATCATGTAAATTATATATCAACTAAAGAGCGTTATAAGGGGAAGCTTTGCTGTTACGGTGTCTAAAAAAGCACCAAATGTGAAATTATTAGATTTGTTTATGCAAAAAAATATAAGGACTAAGTAAGTATTTATGTTATGGGTACTAAATATATACAAGTTATATGGGTATTTTGGGGGGAAAAAAGAAAAATTAATGAACAAACAGCTACGTAAGTACTTAAGCAAATTATCCTCATTTCCATTACTTCAACGAAAGTTCCATAAAAACAACAAATCTCCGGAGAATGTAACAATGCTTTAATATCGAACATAACTATTTTTATTGTTTTCGAATACTTTCTAATAATGTTATTTACGGTTTATTTCCCCTAATAATGTTACTTACTTTCTAATAATTTTATTCCAGGCAAAAGAACAACAGAGAAATTAATTTTCCCTAGAAACACATACTCATATATTTATAACTGTTGGGATACATGTCCCATTTACCCCATTCTCGAAAAAAGTATGCGGAAACTTCACCACCGGCCTTACATTTGAACCATGAAGTAAATATTTTGGAAGGCTAATTCCTTTCCTCTAAATCATACGTATTTTGTTCTTGCGAACAACACTATCCCTTAAAGACACTCTGAATGCTGGAGGCGTAGCTAAAGGACTATCGGTCGGAATGAACTGTTGCGATGAAGCAAGAGAAAAACGATCATTATGTTGTGATCACGGGAAAAGGAGGCGATATATTTTGAATGCAAAAGAGGATGTCATGACGATATAAGACGGCTGCAGAACTACCTTTTATAGTTGTGATTTTAGAGCAAGTAAAGCTGTTATTTCGATGTTCAAGATTACGATGTGTTCACATGTAAATAGTCATCTATGTAAATCATGGGTGAACAACTGTGGCACGCTGCACACAACTAAAATTTTACAGTAATCATTGCCTTATCTAATCATCTAATCTCTGCGATTCAAGAAGTTGGCTTTTACTTTAAAATATCCGTCGTGCCATAGTTGGACACCCCTGATGTGAATAATATTTTCATGTAAATAGGGTCAATATAATCTAGTGTAAATGTGTAAGATATTTCTGTTCTACAACCATGTATAGATACCTAATAATAATAATGTATTTATATGAATAATCTTTTTTTAAAGATTGTTTAATAAAAGTAGTTACTGTATTTTAATAAAAAGCAGAGGAAGTTCAACCATATCGACGTTGTTTGTAAAAAAAAGATACCTAAATTTTCCGCAACCTATTACAGCAAACACTGAATTATGACTGAATTGACACACGATGTTTTAAAAAGTAGAGATGGGGTTGCAATGTTGGCAAAAGCCAAAACTTAAAAGACATCAACGGTTTTTTATAAAATAGCCTATGGCCCAATTACCTCATAGGTCCAGTTACCCCGGCATAATATAAACAGCCTCTTGAATACAAACCCGACGCTGAACATTCATCTGAGTCTATCTTAGCAATGTTAGCACTAGAAAAGCGGGAATTTTTACTCAAGTTTTATAAAAATATATTGTACAAGAGTTTTTATTTAAAACTGCTTGAGTTTATTAATTAACCCTTTTTTCATTTGTATATTTCAAACTTATTTAATAAAGAAATTTCTGGTTCGAAAAGAAATATATTTATTTGGTAGGGGCCAAAATGCGCCTCACATTCATTGTAGTGTTAAAATGTATCTTACAATAAAATATAATTTAAACACAGCCATAAACAATGTTAATAACTATTAACAATTTAATTGAAAAATATACTGCCAAAAAGAAAATTAGATACTATACCAATAGATACTAATTGGACAGTTCATTTAAATACATCACACATATTGTTTTCATAGAAAACGAAATCCCCAATTTCAAAACTTGAAGCTATTTAACTTTTAATAAAATAAAATATTCTTGCCAAAACTTCATGTGCATATACACTTTTGGATAAGACCCTCCATTTCTTCAATAATGTTCTCCCTATGCAGGGATTAATTATGAAAAGTAAAAGGTTTAACATTAATACGACATTATTAAAATGCAGTTAAGTTAATACAATTAAAAACTATTGAAATATAAAAAGTAAACATTTTTATTCTTCTTTATATGTTATTCTAAAAAGTGCGTATAAAATTAATTATCTGTTAATAAGCTTTTAAAAATAACTTAATAATTTTATTAATAATGTCATAAAATCTATTTTAATGAAATTAGATTTTAAAAATAAATTTGAACTTTCCCTTTTATGTTCGTAAGAAGCGGTTTTCACTGTTTCTAAAAAAAATTGGATTATTTTAACATATAAAATCTTAACAAATGATTTTATTTCTTTTTAAATATGTCATAAAATATTTGGAAAATGCTTTATATTATCTATTTATTTTAACATTCTGTATTTCAGAAATAATTTTAAGGCGAAATCTATTTCAAAAATTACCACCGAACGATCACTAATTTAATCCTAAAGACTTCTGTCCAGGTGACATTTTCAGAACATCTCAAGCAAACACAAACAACTTTTGACTTTGAATTTGAAATGATATTCCTTTGGGGGCAAAATAGAAAACTGAATACAACTACCAAATAAATTATTTTCAAGTTATAAAGTACGAAAAATAGATAACAAAATGTTAATATACCATCTCTTTTATTAACCTAGTAAATGTCAAAGTAAAACTGTTAAGGCTAGACGCTGACACTAATTGTGCTCTCAAGTAAAAATTTCTCAGCCTTCACGAAGTAAGAAACACAAATAAGAAAGCATTTGAATTTTTAAAATGTCACATATGTAAGTGTTATTTATATCAAAAATATATTGTCAAAAGCTAAATAAACGTAAACGAAATAGAGTACTTCTGAAGTTGAAATAAATTGAAAAAGTGAAATAAATGACAAAATAACACATTATGTACGGAAATATGTTAAATCTAATTTTATAATAGAAAAGAAAAAAAAAAGGTTTCTACAATTGCTACTAAAAATACTAAATCTCATCACAAAACAAGATTGCTCTGGAATTTTGTTGTGCATAGTAATTTATCATAAGCATTTAAAATTTTAAATTCCAATTAATTCAAATTAATTGGATTTTTCAATAAAGCACTGTAACAGGACTAATTTAAAATTAACGAAATATATATAAAAATTGCTACATATTAGGTATTTAAGGATTTTAAAAATCTGTTAGAAATCATAGTTACCAACGTCATGATTTTATTCCATAAAAAAATTGGTTTAATTTGAACCAGGTTAAACGCGTTTCAAAATGGTAAATGGTTTTAAAAAACAGTTAAGCTCTTGAGAAAAGGGAACATTGGAAGAGCCAATTTTTTTTCGGTATTCGAAGTTGTGAGCTATTCAGAGTAACAAATGTACAAATAATTTGTGTTAGTGTTTGAAAAAAGTTTGCGCCTATAATGGATCGCAGTTTATAGAGGTTTTATTGCATTTTATTTAAAATTATTTTTCGCGTTTTTACGTAGAAGTTATTTATTTATTTTTTTTAATTGCATTTTACGGAATAATCCTGGAAGGTTGGAAGGTATGTAGAAATGCAATAAGTTACATGCAGTAAAATGTCCATAATGCATACTCCAGAATTGCGGAAGCCGTTATTTAGAGGACACTTTTCAACTAAAAACATCCCACATCATTATCTGTTTATTTTTATTTCTGAAAAGCGAAAACATATGAATAGTCGTCCGTTGGCAAATTCAGAAAGCGGAGATTGTTGCCAAGCCGCGGGTCCTGGTTCGAATGCCAGCGTAAGTCATGCGTTTGGCTGTGTGCTCAAAAGTCTTACATATGTAATGGAAATAAATATAATTGTTATGTCTGGTTTACGTCATCTGCTTCTGCGCATTATAAAGTACCATTTCATCGGACAGTCATAGTTACTGTAGGCCTCAGAGCAGTCTTCACACTACTGTGGACTCCAAACAATGTTCCCAGATCGGGGACTTTTTTTGTCCCCACATTGTTGATTATCACCGCTTTTTTGAAATAGAGATATTCGTCCTATTTAAAAATAGTTTAAAATTCTGAAAAATAAGCGATTATACTATTTTAAAAACGTGGTGACAGTCAAATAATCTAAATATAAAAGCCCCCTATCTGGCAACAGTGACTCCAAATGTCAAATAAACGGTCAAGTGAGAGCATTACTCGCGCACAGAGGGTTCCGTAGAATAAATATATGAATTTGTAATTGTATTATATAAAAAAAAAAAAAAGTTTCTAAAAAATTACTAAGACTTTGTAATAAACAATACAACGTACGGTTGGGTATAACTGTATATATTAGAAAAGTGTAAATGGGTATACCATGAAAGTTTAAAGAGATATGGAACCTAAATAATATCAAATATAGCTATTCGTATAACTCTTTTTTTAATATTATCCTAATCTGTTTATGATGAACTTTATTCGGTACTGACAATAAAAGCAGTGCATAGTTAAACTTCATTTGGCCTTTCATGAAACTAAATTCAGCGTAATAATATCTTTTATTTCTACAGTGTAGCTAAAACAAAACCTTTGTTGAAAGTTTCAATTTGGCATTCTGCTAAGCGCGTTTCGAATTGAGGTCTCAAAGTTGCAACGCCGCATTGGTCAGTGCCGCGTTTTTCCGGATAGGTGTTTAATTAACTTTTAAAGTAACTCGAGGCGTATTGAGGGATACAATCAATGCAAACTATCGCGAATCCCATAGTATTTGTGCGATTCATTCTAATTAAATCTTTCGAGGGCGATGACCTTAAAAAACCGACACCTAATTTTAATTCCAAAACAGACAAACGGCACCAAAAATATTTTATTAAAATTTTCCTTTTATCAAGTACGTGAAAATAAGCAAGTTCGCATTTTCTGATAAATTCGTTTATAAATTCTGGTGTCAGTTCATTTTTTCATAAGTTTATAAATAGAATTACCCCGTGCCGGCAAGGATTAAGTGGTCACAGGACTCTTAAAACTTCAAAATTTAAGAAATTTTAATTTTTTAGATGTTAAACTCCTATCTTTTCCGAATATCTTGATGTAATTGTTTCCTTGAAATTCCCATTAGAACAGAAGTTTTGGCTTTTAGAATTATACCCGCTCAATAGCTGAAGCGGCGTTTCCGATACTTTAAAGTCATTATTTTCCAAATGGCGTTTTTTGGGCATAACGCGCAGGATACCTCAAAAACTTCTGAATATTTTTTCATGAAATTTTCAAAACATATATTTCATGTTAGTCTGTATAAACTGAACCTAAAATTTCCTTTTTATTGTTAAAAAAAAATATTTTTTATATGATTTTACTGTTGAAATTTTCAAAATTTCGTATTAGCTAAATGCAACATTGCATTAAAATATAAAAATGCTTTAAATACAAATTTATTTAAGTTCAGGGAAATTATTACAATCTGAAGTATAAGTAAGCACCAAAATTTTCATTCTAGTTGCAATATTTATTTTGTAATCCTGCGCGTAAACTGTTATGCCAATTTTTTGTTCGACAAATGTCTAACAGTTTCGAGCCACCTATAAATACTAATTCTGTATCTTGCAATTTTTTAAATACATGAAACGAAAGACCATACTATATATTTCATCCCAATTAAAATTGTGTTTTAAAATCATATACATTTTCAGACATTAAATGTTGAAAATGATCTTTTTTTTTCATTTTTCCCACTTTTTTGAGCCCTGAGACCCCTTAAATTAGTATGTTTTTAACAATTTGACGTTTATTGCTTTTATACTGTTACTGGACATTACATTACACATATATATCATTAAAAGTTGTTAACTAGGAATAGAATACGCCGCCCCTGTCCTTGTGTATGTCCTAACTGACCGTACTTTTAAGGGTTAATATCTCGGCTAATTACCGATGATTTTTTTTTAAAATCATTATCAACAATGCTTTTATTCTTCTGCAACGATATATATATTCAGCAATGCTCAACAATTTTTCTGATTTTTTCTGAATTGTAAATCGAAATTTGTGTATAACAGAAAAATGCTAATTACTCAAAAACTATGTGACCTAGGGTAATTGCTATAATTTTCCGGCAAGGTTTATATTAACTTCTATTACATCTAATTTTTTCATAATTTTAGTTTCAGTAGATTTGGAATTAGATGGGGGGGGGAACATATTTTTTCGCTACATTTTCAACAATATCTTTGAAAATATAATGCCTAAAATTAAAAGGAATGTATTTTTGAGTTCAGCGTTACAAAAGCTTTCACAGGATACCCCACATGATATACAAAGAAAAGTATTTGTTTTTCAAGTAGCATAATTAGCCCCTCTACTTTTTTACTAAATATATTTATAAATGTTTATTAATCTGAAAATATGCTATTGATCTTTATTACTTCCCCGAATTTGAACTTTCCACGTTCCATAGTTTACGAGTAAAATGGCTGTGACAGACAGACAGACAGACACAGAAGTGATCTTATAATGGTTCCGTTTTTACTTTTTAAGGACGGAACCCTAAAAATGACCTCTAAATAGCTGGGATATCACGCGGTCCAAAGTTGTCCTCTATTCAGAGGTTTTACTGTACTTGGTTCGGTTTTTAGACTGTCTTAGATACTGGCCACTAATTGTCATGCCTTAAATAAAAGTCTACTTTTGTTGTTGATAAACGGAATTCATGTTGTATTGTCCCAGAAAATATTGTTTCTTATCTTGAATTATAACCAGTTTTGTAACTCCTAAAGACCCGAGATAAAAATAAAAGACTGGTACTATCCGGAAGTTGTTTAAATAGTTGCTTGGATCTTCATAAAGCATAACATTGTAATTAAAAGAGTTTGTGAAAATTTGCATGGACTATGGGGTATGTATCACAAGGACAGGAATGTATGTATCACATCAGGACATGAAACAGTATAATAGATTTTTTTTAAGTAAAATTAATTTAATCACCTTATTCTGAGTTTAAATCATACTATATATCCAACACATAAATTCTGACTGAAAAATAAATTTTATTAGTGTATTGTGGCAACATTACATTCACTTTTTGTTTTCATGGAAGTCCTTGAAACAATTTATTATTGAAGTAAAACACAAAAAAACATTGCAGTCTGTGTTCCATTGCAGTACAGTAGTTAATGCTGAACATTTCAAATTTAATCATGGCTCTGATAATCATCTTCCTCCGACAAAGAGCGTAAAACGGAATCATTACGATTCAAAAGCTCTAAGATTTCGTCTTGTGTCAAATATTGTACTGGAAAAAAATAAGTAAAAAGTTAACAAGTAAATCTGAAAAGCAAATACATCAAATTAAGTTTATATCTCAATAAATGGTTTAAATCTACATAAATTTAACCTTTAAATCTACATAAAAACACAACTCAAAACAAAAACAACACTGACTTAAAAAGCATGAGCCCAACATCGTTGTGTCGCATTGTATCACATGTGAACAAACAAATTTTAAGGATTATAATTTTTTTAATATTTCACTATAAAGCTATTTTATTTGTATTAATTGATAAAATGCACACTTGCAAAGGAAATGTCTATCTTAAAAATAGTTTAATATTTATATTTAAATAATAAAATAAAACTTACTTCGCCGGCGTGACGGCATCCTGTTTTCTTTCCAAGACGCTTCTAAAAATTGCGATCGTCGGGAGTACTGTCATCTATAAGCTAAAGAAAAAATTAACAGGTAATTTTCACTTTGTTCCACAAATGATACAACCGGTCTGAAAATTGCTTTTGCCGTCCAGATTTTGTAAAAAAATCTAAAACTTTTGTATCACATGTTGTACAAGTGGCTTGAGGATGTTAAATGTTATACGAAATAAAAAATAAGTTGATATTTTAGATTATATGCCATTGACATTATGATAAAACGGGGATGGCCAACCTGCGGCACGCGTGCCACAGAGATACCAGTATTTACGCACAGAAAAAAAAATGCATTGGTTAATGACTGAAGGTCTGCAATTTAAAAAGGACAAAATTACAATTCTTAGGAAACGGTGTCAAGTGAATTTTAGACAAAAAGGTTGGCCACCCCTGTGATAAAATATCTTCTTGAGGGACGGTGGGATAAAATATATCCCACCTAATTTAAACAGGATTCTCACCAGAAACTTTTAACTAAATTTTATATTTTTATCTTTTGGGAAAAGTGTTAATTAATTGCACTTACTTATTTAAAAATAAAATTTTTCGATTATTCCGGTGAGAAGTCAATATTATACAGATATTATTGCTTGTCCCTCAAGGGGATAATAGAGTTTTTATCTTTCTTTAATCAGTTTGTTTAAATATATATTGACATTCTTTTGCAAACAATTTGTCGAATCGCTAATTTAGTAGAACATCAGATCCATTTTCCTTACGCCAAATATGCTCACTTGTACCTTCAGGATATGCTACAATTAGGAAATTCGATTGATTTTAGTGTTTTCAGCAAGTTTACGCAAGGATTCTTCACCATTAGACGCTCTGAAAAATTAAATTGTGGAACTTCGACGGATACGACAATTGAACAATCACTGATGAAATCAATGAAAACAAATGGGGGTGTTGCTCGAGGAAGAAGTACGCAAGAAAGTGTAATAAGTAAATGTGTTTATAGCATGCATGCAATGAATACTATGTGCGAAGGATTGGAAGATCTTGCTAATGTTAAAATGGATACTACAGATCAGCATGTAGATGCAAGTGATTAACGCATGAAAAGAGATACTGCAGATGTTAAAAACTCTTCGAGTGGTTCTCATTACATGATCCTTTTCCTGAGGTGCAGAAAATAATGCCAATCGCAAGTGGAATCATTGGTGACGACAAAATCAATTGTCATCAATTGCTCGTGGAGTTGGAATTGCGACTAATATCATTGGCAAAACGTTTAATAATATCAAATTGAAGCGCGCTGATAAAGTATTCCCCATTTTAACGATCAGTAGTGCTGTAAAAGTTCATGATGAGAAAGTGCCTATAGATCCTTTATTATTATTCCAACGCATGAGCGTTACTAAAGCTTTTAAAAATCAACTAGAGCATTTCTTCGAATATGAATTAGCTCCTTATCTATTATCACTTTTTGATGAAATTGGAATGCGTAAAACACAAAAATCGGCCGTTTACAAGTGCTTTCAATGTGTAAATGTTGAATTTGATAAAGCAGATGCGACATTTATCATCGATGGAGGTTATCTTTTACATCGTGTTGTGTGGGATCGAGAAGAAACATTCGATGTTATTTTCGATAAATATATTCATTATGTACATAGCCATTATGGTCACAACGTTATTATAGTATTTGACGGTTATGCTGATTATAAAAAAAATATAAAAGCTGCAGAAAACGTCGCTAGGCTACTAAAATATCTTCTTCTGTTGATGTTCTTTTTGATCGATTTATGTCTGTTTCAACGAACCAACAACAATTCCTTGCTAATACTCATAACAAGACTCGGTTTATTTAAATGGTATGTGAAAAATTAAATGCGGCTGATATTTCTGTTAAACAAGCTGATAATGACGCTGACGTTCTTATAGTTTAAACAGCTATAGAGTAGTCAAATACAAGTACAACCATTATTGTTGGTGAAGATGTCGATTTGTTAATCATGTTAACTGCACGAACTTCTATTGATAAACCAGTTTATTTCTTGAATACGGGAAAAGCTCAGATAGAAACAAAAATGTATTCATCACAAAGTTTGGAGTTATATCCAATGTGTAGAGATCATATATTATTTTACATGCAGTAACCGGTTGCAACACGACGTCAGCTCTCTTCAGAAAAGGGCAAAACTCAAATATTTAAATTATTTCAAAAAAGTAAGGACTTAATTTGCTGTGCTGAAATCTTTAAGAAAATCGACTCTTCTCCGGATAGCATTATCGCTAACAGAATTCGCTTTCTTCTGCGATGTACGGAGCTCCAAAAAACATTGATTCGATCGATAGCTATAGATATCAAAGTTTTGCGAAGATTACACGGCACAATAAAGTCGTACAGTTATCCTGCCTTCCACCAACATCCAGTGCTGCTCACCAACATTTGTACCGAGTTACTACCAAGTCCAAATATGGCTAGGTCATAAACTTGACCCTGAACACTGGGGATGGGTATTGAACAATAACGACTTGAAGCCAATTAAAACCCTACTCCCGTCTGCACCTGAAATATTGCTCCATACCATTTTCTGTAATTGCACGAAGGGTTACAATTTCAATCGCGGTTGCAAAAAAGTTGGTTTGTTCTCCTCATCAATATGTAGCAACTGTCACGGCCAGTCTTGCTCTAATGTTGCCATAAATCCAGTAGATGATGATGCTTCTGACATCAGTAAAGAAATACCAGATCCATCTGATCTCTAAGAGCAATGTACAGGAATTCAGCAGTCCGAGAAAGAAGACGATGAAAATGCAACTCAAGAAGTAGAATTCGCAGACGATTAATTAACAAGTAAGCTAAAATTATTAAAATTGTAAAGACCTTTTATGTAGAAAATTTCAATTTTGATAATAAACTTTAATTTTTATAATAATCATGATTACAATAAAGCTTACCGTTTAACAGCTATCTGAAAAAAAACCCGAATTTTTTGTATATTTGACCTTTGGTCTTATTATATTTAATTTTATTATATCTACTTATATTTATTACATTCAACAGCTAACAATATGCATTGCATTTAGAAAATGTAGATATTATGCAAAATATGAAAATTTTAGATGTTTATAATTTTTGAAATCGCAATATCTCACAAACGAGGGGGGGGGAAGGATAAAGATTTTTTTTTTTTGTAGAAAATTTCAAGATTTTCAATTTTTATAACAACAATTTTTACGATAAAATCTGCCGTTTACCAGATATCTGCAAAAAACGATTTTTTATCTTTGACCTTTGACCTCGAATAAATTTTTTTGCTCCAGCCAGATCGATTAAGATTTTTGGAATTTCATTTAGAATGATATCTTAAAGGTTTTTGCAAATTTTCAGCTCTCCTCCAGTTTTGGCTATGTTATATGTCTACTTTGACCTTAATATTTGACCTTTGACCTTATTATATTTAATTTTATTATATCTACTTATATTTATCCCATTCAACAGCTAATAACATGCACTGCATTTAGAAAGTGTAGATATTATGCAAATCATGAAAATTTTAGATTTTTACAATTTTTGAAATCACAATATCTCACAAACAGAGGGGAGGGGGGGAGGGGCGGTGTAAAGATCTTTTTGTAGAAAATTCTAAGATTTTCAATTTTTATAATAACTATTTTTACGATAAAACCTGCCGTTTACCAGATATCTGCAAAAAACGAATATTTTTAATCTTTGACCTTTGACCTTGAATAAAATTTTTTGCTCCAGTCAGATCGAATAAGATTTTTGGAATTTCATTTAGAATGATATCTTAAAGGTTTTTGCAAATTTTCAGCTCTCCGCCAGTTTTGGCTATGTTATATGTCTATTTTGACTGGACTAAGATGTTCTTTCGGAGTGGGGCTGTGATTTCGTATCAAGTCCGAAGGAAAAACAAACTATTTGCTAACCCAGGCAGGATTGTCGTCTCCGGTCAAACCGTGGGGGAAAAGGTATTGACGTCTCCTTAGTTTGCACAAGGAAAGAGAGACAGCTATTTTTTCATGAACTAATACCGAGTAACTCTTTAATTTATGATGAGAGAAAAATTCTCCATAGGAATATAAGCTAATTTCTTGTCCGCTGAACTTTAAGCTTTCAGTGGATATTGTCGTAAGATGCAACGCACCCGCAAATATTAGTAGTTTTATTTTATTTAAAGTATTAATCAAGACCCCCTTATATCGCAAGAATCGCCTCATCATTTTCTTTTATTTTATGTTATTTTAGTAAATATTCAACTTGTCTACAACTTGAGCCTTTGACTTTTGAAGTTACCACGCTACCACTTCCACCCTAACATCAAAGGCATCAGACCCTGTACATTATCAAAATATTTCTTTATATCATACATAACATGTTAAAATTCAGTTTAGTTAGAAAACACATAACATAGTTGAAAATTCCCTTTCAGTAATTCTGGTCAGTAAACGGAAATGTACTCGAATTTTTTTGTACACCCCTGTATGTGACATATGGAATTTATATACACCATGTAACATAAAATAACATTTAAATTTAGAGACGAAACTGCAAGACACCGCACTTTCAGCAATTATTGTTCATATTCAGTACTGTAACGGGATTATTTTGTGCGTCCCTCTAAATGAACGATAAATGATATACACACAATATTCTACAGTAAGTATTTTAGTGCACCTGAGTGCTATAAAACTGTCTGTCATATATTAACTTATATTTATTCCCAACCACCGAAAACAAAATTATCGAAATCGCTCGAGTTCTTCATGAGACAATGGGATTTTTACCTGAAAAGTTCGATTTTTCAGGAGAGACAAAAAACTTAGATATCTCTAACCTGTGTGAAGTTCATGCACAATTTTATCAAACACGTGAATAAAAGTATATATAAACACTTGGATTAAATTTAGTTTCATATAATAAATGATGTACTGTCCCTTATCCGCTCTATTTCACTTCCCACGTGACTTCCGGACCAGCATCGCTTACACGAATTTTATTCGGTTAGCACCACTTTTTTTAGAAGAAAGACTTTTACTTGTACTTTGACAACATGTGCATGCTACAATATTTATTTTAAAAATATAGAGGTGCAAGTAGAATTTAAAAATAGAAATAAGTATAAAATGTTAGCATAAAATTAACCCCTTAATTCTCGCTCCCGTCATATGTACGATCTGTGTCTTTTACTCAGATTGTTTGATTCCCACCAGTTTTATAAAATAGTGAAATTGGCTATGTTTTAGTATTGTTTTTCCTGTCCTTAAATAAGGTGAATATTTATTTTTCATAAAAGTATTGCCAATAAGCAATTTGAATTTTTAAACCGTACTTTAATTCGAGCGTTAAGGGGTTAATGTGAATGGCCGAGTCGCTGTATTCCCTTGAATTTTTAGGAATATTTCTAATGGTCAGAAAAAAACGGGCATACCAAGGGATTCAAGTAGGTTCAAAGAACTTTAGAAGCTAATAAAACAAAAATCAATTTTTTTCAAAAAATTTCACTCATGTCTCCCCTTAACATCATTAAAATGCATTGGACTCGATTTTTCCCATACACCACAAAGTAACGAAATTATTTTGATTGTCCGGGTAACCGAACTGTAAATGCTGCATACATCATTTTCAATGACGAACACGCTATAGAAAACCTCAATTAGATATATCAATTATACGTAAAAATTCGACCATATTTTTTAATGTTATAGCATGGCAAGACGGACAGACTGGCGACACACAAATCAAATTCATAAACACATTTTAACTGTGTGAGCTTCTTAGTGGAAAAAACATGATTTGATGCATTTTCTCAAATATTGTTTTATTTTATGGATGTAAGCGTTATGAGGTATTATATCATATAGTAAATCTAATGGACTAAATACTAAAATTGTACTTACAAAGGAATCACTTTTGGTGTTGTTCGCACTGAGACCTGGTGCATTTTCATAGCTGCCAACTTTTACGGTTTTTTACTACCCCTAAAATTTATTAGACATTTTCGTCTTCTTTAATCGTGAGATTTCGACGATTAAATAAGATAAAATTTACTATAAAATTTTAGTGGTAGGAAAAAAGCGTACAAGTTGGCAGCTGTGCATTTTAAATCCCTATATTACGAAGTTTGAGAATCGATAAAATTTTTCTGTTAAAATAATATTTCTTGATTTTACAGCAGCATAACTTTCTGAAAATGCCATTTTCGAGACCACTTATCAAACTATAAACACCGAATTTTTTAAAGAAAAGCATCTAAAAATAAAAATCAGTAAATAATAAGTATAAAATATTGAAAATCGTTTAAAAAAAATCCTTCAAAAACCCACGAAGTTGATTTTGAAAAATTGCAACATGATATTCACATTTTTGGCGGGAAAAAAGTTAGTGGTTGTTTTAAAAAGTAGAGCTTTCTGGCAACTCTATCCAAATGTCATAGCAGTTTGGGTGTGAGGTGTGGTTTGGACTTCAGTAGAAATTTTAATGTCCGACCTAATTAGCCACAGTAATTTTTCTAAATTGTGTAAAAATATTAATTTAATTTATAATTACTTTACCAAACGACCACTTATAGCAGCAATATTACATTTTAAACATTCGAAACTCTATTCCATTCGATTTCAAAAGAAAATAGTTTGCTTATTTTGTATTTCCCTCAAAAATAGTTTTCAATGATCTTGGAAGCTTTTATAGAATTATATTTCCTATTTGTATATTTATCGTCTGCATAGAAAACAAGTAAGAAAAATCATGCGTACAGCATAGATTATGAAACACTTCCCAACACTCCCTGAAAGCTTTAACGAAACTTCGTTACTTAGGGAAATAAGGTAAATAAGATAACTAAGTAAACATTTAAAAATCTGATTTCAGTAGTTACCGCCCATAGCCAAATATGTATTCCAATTCTTTTGAACAGCCCTGTATTCGACCTGTATGTTGATATATATACTATATAATGGGAACTTTTAGTTTAGCAAGAAAATGCATAACAGGTTGAAATTCATCTTTCAGCAATTTTTACTAATAGATGGAAACATACCTGAATACATTTGTACAGCCCTGTAGTTTACCTAGTACCTTTATTACATGCCACTAATTAGCTAATATTTAATCCAAACTAAAACATACTTAAAACTACTGAAATTACATTTCCAGAGATTATCACCCATAGACGGCCATGCATCCAACTCTTTGTGTGGCCCTGTATATCATTTTATCTATATTCTACAGATATTTCCTAGTACACTAAATTCAGTTCAGCGTAAAAATGCATAACTCCTTTAAAATCCACCTTTAAGCAATTTATGCTCATACTCAATAACCTTTATGAATTCATTTCTGTAGCTCTGTATCTGAACTATAGCATGTATACGAACTTTACAGTATGCATAAATATAGTGAACAAGTAGGTAAATGTGATCACAGATCGCGCAGAGGGTTTCGTTTAATATTCCTTTCAAAACACTTTATCCTTTTGAAAAATCTGTTAGTTCCACATTTCGCAACCAGGGGCGCACTCTATTCTAAACAAACCTCTATCCGAACGAAACTCCGTTTTATATACTATCCGTAGATATATAAGTCGAGGGGATTGGTCCGATAGTTTCCGAGATAAGTAGGCGCCCCTGGCGGTAAAAAGTGGACCTAAAATATGTAAGGCTATGGTGAATAATATGAAAGAATGGTCAAAGGGATGTCGGCAAAAGTTAGAAAAGTGCTGCCCGGGTGAAAAGGGCGGAGGTTAGAAAAATTGCTTAAAATACACAAGTTAGAGACCGGATGAGTAAATAATATTAGACTTTTTGAAAATTTTATGATTTGCCTGGTGGTCTGAGGTACTCAGTTATACGTATGCAAAAATTCATCTCCCCAACTTAATTAGGGCCTCTCTTAGAAAGAATTGCTTAAAATACATATGTGGTAGCTCAAAGAGTTAAACGTAAGACTTTTTCAAGATTTTATGATTTGCCGCCTGGCCTCAGGTGTTCTGCTATAAGTATGCAAAATTCCAAACCTCCAATTTAATAAGTGGCTCAGTTAGAAAGAATTGCTTAAAATAGGCATGTGGGAGCACAAAGGGTTAAATGTACGATTTTTTCAAAATTTCATTATTTGTCGTATGGTATGTGGTGTTCAGCTATAAGTATGGAAAATTTCACGCCTCCAACCTAAATAAGGGCTCATTCAGAAAGAATTGTTTAAAATACACACGTGGGAGCGCAAAGGGTTAAATGTACGGCTTTTTTAAAATTTTATGATTTTTCGTTTGATGTGATGTGTCCTGCTATAAGTATGCCAAATTTCACGCCTCCAACCTAATTAGGGACTCACTTAGAAACAATTGTTTAAAATACACATGTGGCAGCCCAAAGGGTTAAACGTACGACTTTTTCAAAATTTTATGATTTGTCGTTTAATGTGAGATGTCCAGGTATAAGTATGCCAAATTTCACGCCTCCAACCTAATTAGGGACACACTTAGAAAGAATTGTTTAAAATACACATGTGGCAGACCAAAGGGTTGTGCGACTTTTTCAAAATGTTATGATTTGTCGTATGATGTGTGATGTTCAACTATAAGTATGCAAAATTCCAAGTCTCCAACATGTATAGTTTCTGAGAACGGGCTCTGTGACAGACGGACTGACAAACAGATAGACAGGGGAGCGAGACGAATACGGTTTCGTCAGATGGACGAAACCCTAAAAAAGCGCATATCATAATTAGAAATGCATTTCGAGCAATCATTGCTAATATACACTAATTCGGATACAATATAGTACCTGAAATCTTTTCAAATATACCGCAAACAATTTTTCATATACCATTATGAACGGAATTATTTTGTGTGGTCCTGTAAATGAACAATAACTATTCTTTGCACGGCATATTCAACAGAATGCATATTTTAGTGGACTTCATAAATGAATATAAATTTTATTATGTTTGATAGAGTGTAACACCATTAACCCCTTAACGCTCGAATTAAATTACGGTTGAAAATTCAAATTGCTTATTGGCACCACTTTTATGAAAAAGAAATATTGACCTTATTTATTGACAGGAAAAACGATACTAAAATATAGCCAATTTCATTATTTTATAAAACTTGTGGGAATCAAACAATTTGAGTAAAAGACACAGCCAGTGAATATGAAGGGAGCGAAAATTAAGGGGTTAAAAATCATTTGAAACGATTTTTTCCCATTGGCCGTAATGTAACGGAAAACTTTTGACTGTTCCTGTAAATGAACTAAACATGCAACAAATTCATTTGAAATAGGGAACGTGCTATGGTAGAGGTCACTACATCTAAAAATTTCAGAACGATCCGAGCATATTTACGAGAGTTAGAGCGTGGACAGACGGCCATACGGCCAAACAAACCGAAGTCATAAACACTTTTCAACTTTGTTGGAAAGTGTTAAAAAAGACAAACGTAATATTTGTTTCTTATGCTATCAATAATAGAAAAAAATCGCAATCTGATATAATTCAAGTAATATGTACTGTACATTTACTCTTGGGATAAAGCGGGCGGTAAAATTATAGCGCCATATTTTTGTAACTTAACTCACTTTTGGCGTGAAATAAACAAATAAAAATGTAATAATAAAAATTAAAAGTATAAAACAGTATATAAAATACGATTTTAACAGAGAATTTTTATCGGTTCTCTAACTTTTATGTATAGGGCTACAAGATGCACCAGGTCTCGTTGCTAGGTGCGAGCAACACCATATATATATCCCTTGTTATTATTGAAAATATGAAACGGTATTTTTTAATATTTAATAATTTAAATGGTGAAAATAATTTCTAATATTTAATAAATAAATCTTAATATTATTTTTTAGAAGAGTTTAGTAACACCCACGAATATTAACATTCAAACATATGCTACTAAGAAGGAATTAAATAAATAAGTGAATTACAACAAAAACTTTCACTTCAATTTTCTCGAATTCTAATTTTTTATACATAACATCTTCTTCTACACAGGTCTTCAAGTGTGAGTTGATATCGGATGACAAAAAATTCACAAAAAACATTCGCAATAACTTTGATACTTAAAGGTGTAATTTCATTTCTTCCAATATAATTCTTTGTCAATTAGTCTAAATTTATGAATGTATAAAGAGCTTTTATCAGTAAATAGTGTCAGAGTAAGGATTATGTAGATTAGACACGGTATATTCAAATTCATGTTTCGTTTGCCTCCTTGAATTTTGTAGACCAGAAAATATTTTGAAACCAGTATTAGCTTATAGAAAATCTCTTGTTAAAAGAAGACGAAATTTTGAGCATTTAACTTAGAATTCTTTTTCTATAAAAAAAATACCGGTAGTTCTCCCGGAGAAATAACGGTATCCGTATGAACTATGATATTTTAAACAAGAAGCGGTTGAGATAGCCATTAAAATTAAACTACCGTATATACTCGCGTATAAGTCGAGGAATTTCTGAAAATTTACGGTAAGCAAATTTGGGGGTTCGACTCATACGCGAGTCCGTTAAAAAAGTAAAAACGAAAACTTCAAATACTGCAAAATTATGGCTTTTTGTGTGTATTAATAAAAAAATAATATATAAAATATACCAATAATAATAATTTACCATTTAAAATAATTTCAATGTGTTGTTTTTGTTTACTTACTACCTTTTCACATTGGCAAGTGAAATCTTTGGTTTGATTTTGGGCAAAATTGATGTAAAAAGTTTTTGTGGCGACTTATAAGCGGGTTTTTGATTTTTTCTAAAATTTGCATTCGAAAGTTAGGGGGTCGACTTATACGCGAGTCGACTTATATGCGAGTATATACGATATTTGAAATCAGAAACCTATAAGTCTTTAACCCCTTAATTCTCGCTCCCATGATATTCACGGGCAGTGTCTTTTATCCAGAGAATTCAGATTCCCACCAGTTTTATAGAATAGCGTAGTTGGCTTTATTATGGTATCATTTTACCTGTCATTAAATAAGGTGAACATTTCTTTTTCAAAAAAGTGATACCTATGAGCAGTTTGAATTTTTAAGCCGTAATTTAACCCGTTGGGGACGAGCGACACGTATTCATGCCGTATGAAGCTCTCAGAATCCTTGTTTTACCTCACCAGTACAATTTTACTGTAAAATTTGCCTTATTTAATCAGCGCATTTTCTCGATTTAAGAAGACACAAATTTCTGTTTTTAAAAAACGCTGAGAAAAGATTAAAAATTTCGTAAAAGGCTCCCGTCCCGAAGGGGTTAATGCAACCGTTAAGGGGTTATATAAATGACTTCGACAGATCTTCAAATCAATAAGACTAATATAATGCGTATTCGTCCCTGTCCCTTGCAATTTGATGATTCAATAAAACATTAGACAATTTTAGATACGAAAATTTAATTCAATATATTATATTAGGAAAATTCGGACAATTTTAGTTTCTTTCATTTACATAAAAGTGTCCTTCAAATATTATACGTTTCGAAACTTTTAAGGAAAATTGGATTCAAACATTAAATAAATACGAAATCTTTATTCTTGTTAATTGACCCCTTAACGCTCGAATTAAATTACTGTTTAAAAATTCAAATTGCTTATTGGCACCACTTTTATGAAAAAGAAATATTCACCTTATTTAATGACAGAAAAACGATACTAAAATATAGCCAATTTCACTATTTTATATAACTGGTGGGAATCAAGCAATCTGAGTAAAAGACAAAGCCCGAGAATATGACGCGAGTGAGAATTAGGGGGTTAAAGATACCTTCACAAGTAATTATTTTTATCAGCTTTTAATCTAAATTAAAAGGCACTACACACTGCCTCGATTTCAAGTTCTTGAAACTTCAAGAAGCTTTTACCTCTGAATGAACGTTCTGCAATATCTTTATTTTCTCTGGTTTTAAGTAGATAACTATTTGAACTTAATTGCTGTGAGAGTAAGCTAAAAACGTCAAATATTTTGAAAATTATGGTATAGAATATATTTCATTTCATAATGAATTTTAGTTTAGATGTTAATTAAAGTATTAATTGGAAAATTTTCATTATGAAATTGTTTGACTGGTTGAACAGTTTAACTTCAAGTGTTAGAGGCGGGAAAGACATGAGATACTCAGAATGTTCTATATTCAATTAATTTGTAAGTTTTTGTTTAAATAATTATATATATAGATTTGGAAAGCTTGATAGTTAACACATGAAGTTATTTTAACCCTAGATCTAGCGGGAATTTTATTCACGTTTTAATAAAACGTTCTACACCAGAATTTTTATTTAAAACTATTTAACTTATTTATTTACCTTATTTTTGTCTGGTTTATATACTTAGTTTATTTCAAAGAAATTTCTGGTTTGAATGAATATTTTGTATGTACCTGTCGGGTCCAATGGACCCGTCTGGTAGACGGAGGGTTAAAAAGTATTTGAAGGGGTGAAGAAAATATCAAAATAATCAAAGATAATTAAATCACAGTTATCATTAACTTTTTTTTTTACTTAACACAAGAACTGCCGGCTTTTTTACTCATGTTTTATAAAAATTGTTTCAAACCAGAATTTTTAATTAAAACTTTTTAACTTATTTAATTAGCCTAACATTCTGCTGCATGCATTTCACATATCTTATGAATAAATTTCTGGTTCTAAACGATTTGGTATTATCCATTTGGCAGGAGTCAAAATGACCCCTAGTGGCGCTTCTAGTGTTAACCCTTAAAAGCCTACTGTTGCCTTCTGGAAACATACTATTTTACAGTTCATTTGTGGTTTTCACACCAGTAAGTGCGAAGAGAAATATTAGCTTTCTTCGATGGCAGAAACTCCGCGTTAAGATGAGGCAAAAATGTCTATTTTGAAAAACTGGTGTGAAATGAAATATTTCGAAGAATATGACGCGAGTGAGAATTAGGGGGTTAAAGATACCTTCACAAGTAATTATTTTTATCAGCTTTTAATCTAAATTAAAAGGCACTACACACTGCCTCGATTTCAAGTTCTTGAAACTTCAAGAAGCTTTTACCTCTGAATGAACGTTCTGCAATATCTTTATTTTCTCTGGTTTTAAGTAGATAACTATTTGAACTTAATTGCTGTGAGAGTAAGCTAAAAACGTCAAATATTTTGAAAATTATGGTATAGAATATATTTCATTTCATAATGAATTTTAGTTTAGATGTTAATTAAAGTATTAATTGGAAAATTTTCATTATGAAATTGTTTGACTGGTTGAACAGTTTAACTTCAAGTGTTAGAGGCGGGAAAGACATGAGATACTCAGAATGTTCTATATTCAATTAATTTGTAAGTTTTTGTTTAAATAATTATATATATAGATTTGGAAAGCTTGATAGTTAACACATGAAGTTATTTTAACCCTAGATCTAGCGGGAATTTTATTCACGTTTTAATAAAACGTTCTACACCAGAATTTTTATTTAAAACTATTTAACTTATTTATTTACCTTATTTTTGTCTGGTTTATATACTTAGTTTATTTCAAAGAAATTTCTGGTTTGAATGAATATTTTGTATGTACCTGTCGGGTCCAATGGACCCGTCTGGTAGACGGAGGGTTAAAAAGTATTTGAAGGGGTGAAGAAAATATCAAAATAATCAAAGATAATTAAATCACAGTTATCATTAACTTTTTTTTTTACTTAACACAAGAACTGCCGGCTTTTTTACTCATGTTTTATAAAAATTGTTTCAAACCAGAATTTTTAATTAAAACTTTTTAACTTATTTAATTAGCCTAACATTCTGCTGCATGCATTTCACATATCTTATGAATAAATTTCTGGTTCTAAACGATTTGGTATTATCCATTTGGCAGGAGTCAAAATGACCCCTAGTGGCGCTTCTAGTGTTAACCCTTAAAAGCCTACTGTTGCCTTCTGGAAACATACTATTTTACAGTTCATTTGTGGTTTTCACACCAGTAAGTGCGAAGAGAAATATTAGCTTTCTTCGATGGCAGAAACTCCGCGTTAAGATGAGGCAAAAATGTCTATTTTGAAAAACTGGTGTGAAATGAAATATTTCCATTTTAAAGAGAAAAATAATTCCGGCATTTTAGGGTTAACATACTTACTGAAATACATACTACTTTTATTTTTACTTTACTTAACTTACTTAAATTCTTACTGCTTTTACTTTACTTACTTAACTAAGCTTGATATTTGTTAAATAAAGTTACTTTCAAAATTATTTGACTGGCTGAGGGGAAATATGACACTACTCACAGATAGAGTTATATCAGAGGAATATTTGAAATGTTGATGCGCAATATGACAATGCTGAAACATAGTTAGATAATAGTTATAATTATTTTATTTTTACCGAGTGTTAATTCCATTGCTTATTCCTCTTTATAACAATATTCAATTGTGTTTTTCATAGGACTTTCATCGCTCTTTCCCACTTAGCTCTCTATACAGGGTGTTCCGTTAAAGTGGTCCAATATTAATAGGGGTAATAGAGGAGATCACATGGAGCATAAATCAGTATATAAAGCCTGGTCGGATCTCAATAGTTTTCAAGTTACAGCAAATAGAATGAAAATTCGGAAAATTGTAAAAGAACCCTCATTGCTAAACTATCGATAATGCTACATAAAAACGAAGCACATATTTAGAAAGAGCAGAAAAAAACCTACAAAATGACATCAATTGTATTAAAATAGCAGTATTTATTGACGAGTTACAAGCCCTGAAACAGTGAAAAAAGTACGAAATCCAATATACATCAAAATAGTTAATCGTTAATTCCAAAAAGACAACTCTAGCTACAACAAGAAAAATGTAGTAAAATTTGGTCCATTCCGAAAACTTTCGAAAAAGCTTACAATGAACCATATCGGTTTAATTGTGTGAGAGAAATTAATCAGTTTCTTAGTTACAACTCCGCTTTCTTTGACACTAGCAAAGGTTAAACTCCGCCCATCACGATTGGAAACACCGCCTTTTTAATTGCTCTCAACTATACATTTTCGATCATGCTTCTTCTGAGATGCAACATTTTTAATTATTCAAGAGTTGAATGAACCAAAATAACTTTACAATAATAGTCTACATTTTAAAGTGGTCTTTTATTGATATAAAGCTTAAGTTAAATTCTTTAAAATTAAACTGGTGGCGGAAATTCGGAAATAATTAAAAATATTGCGATTTGTAACTATGCAAGAAGTTTCAGTACATGTTTTACATGGACAATTATTGTATGTATATGTGCATCATAATTTATGATAGGAAATAATAATAACAAATAGCATAATAATTTTATTAATTATAAATTTAAAAAAGACACTAAATTTTAAATTAATTCATACAAACTTTGTAATTTACAATTTGAGTACACCACAGTCTGTGACTTACAAAATACTGTGCCAAAAAGTGTTGAAAATAAAAGAAAAATGACAAATAAAGAATTACATTCCACGTACTTTATGACATATGTGAAGCATAGTCTTCTGGCCTGCGCTGCACAGTTCAATGTCGGAAGGCAGACGAACGGACATTATTATAATAGGTGTTCGAAGTTGCGCCCATTAACAGAATCGCACAGCCGACAGCGACGTCGTAAAGATTGGCGAACACGCCGAAAAACTCCGACGGAGTTGGGAATGTTTCCTGCAGCGACAACGATTCGCGCTAGTAAATCCTCCGGTGTATCCACAGGCGTTTCATACACCAGCGATTTAAGGTGTCCCCAAACAAAAAAGTCTAACGGATTGAGGTCTGGAGAGCGTGCAGGCCAAGTAAGTAAGTAAGTAAGTAAGCACCCACCCTGGGAACCCGCTTTTGGCTTTTGGTTAGGTTTGAACCCCGAGCCCAGGGCAGGGAAATGTACTATTACCTGTAAAACCCTCTAGTATTTAAGACACTTAATAGAATTAAAAAAAATGAAAAAAATAAATTAAATTAGTTTTTTTTTTTTTTTTTTTTTTTTTTTTTTTCAGTCAGCTGCTGGCCCCTCTAGAATATGAGGTAAAAATTACTAAAAATATTTAAAGATAAAATAATCTAAATTTAAAGATAAAATTACAATAATATATAACTTAAAGGCCAAAACAATAGCTGTAGTAATGAATTTGTATGTCCAGCACTCCTGGTCACTGCCCATAACTCGGAGGAGGACCGTTGAACTGATATATTGATGTATGAGATCCACGTTCATATTAAACCTTCTGAACGATATAAATATAGTTTTAAGCTAGATTTGAGATTAATTACTGTGAGTTATATATAAGTACAATAACATATAGGGAGGGTTTATCGGTTACCCACAACGTACTAGAGCAAGATTAATGTTTTTAAGAGCTGAATTTAAAGTTTTTAAGAGTTTATCTGAAGTTGCTATATATCACGAAAAGTTCAACTTGTTATCACAGCGACATACAAGTTTACAAAAGCAGGACACCATTTTTGAAGATATTAGCCTTCGATACTCATATTAAAATCTTTCGCTGATGAGTTAATGGGAGTATTTTGTAAGAGATATTACTGTAGATATTTTCAAGATGAATGAATATTTTTTTTTCTTTTTTTCATGTAGATACTTTATCTGTACCTCCTGTCCACCAATTGAGACTGAAATATAGGACACAAACTAGAGTCTGCTGTATGCTTCCTATAGTTTTCTTGATAATAGCAATTAGTTCAGCGATGCTGTGATGGATCGGTAACAGGTCCACTGCGTCCAGTCCATTTCCCAGGATATGTTGAATTGAGGTGATTGCGAACACCTATGAAAAAATGTGCCGGTGCGCCATCGTGCTTAAACCACATATTGTGGCGCAATGTTGCTGGCACATTTTGCAGTAACTGCGGTAAGATATCCCGTAGGAAAACCAAGTACGTACTGCCATTGAGTACATCTGGGAGTAAATATGGTCCTATGAGATAATCGCCGAGGACACCTGCCCATATGTTCACACTGAACTTTTGTTGTGCGTTCGACGGGAAAACAGTGTGCGGATTTGTATATGACCATGTGTGCATATTGTGCGTGTTTACCACGCCCTCTCTCGTAAATGTTGCTTCATCAGTAAATAAAATATTTTCCAGAAATTGTGGATTATTTTCTGTTACATTAAGCAACCAGCGTACGAATTCTGTCCGCTGAGCACAATCTGTTACTGATAACAGTTGTACCCGCTGCACATGAAAGGGGTGCATGTTTTCTGCACGCAGAACACGCCACACACTTTGGTGAGAAACACCGACTTCAGACGCAGCAGCTCGTGTACTCGTGGAGGGGTTATCTTTAAAAATATTCAGTACATCTTCTTCCATTGCAGGTGTTCGTACATGTCGAGGTTTCCCTGCATCAATGCTTGCTGTATTAAACTATCCAGTCTCCCGTAATCGTCTATCGATTTTTATGAAGAGTTTCGAACTTGGGCAACGTCTCCTTGGAAATTGCTCACGGTACATGCGCTGTGCTAGACATGCATTTCCATGAGCTTGCCCGTACATCAGATGCATGTCCGCATATTCTTCGTTAGAGTATTCCGGCATAATTATTATACATCAACTTACTACAATCCCACTTACAACAGCCTCCCTTTAACATAACGCCCACTGATGACTGCTGTTTTATTACACTTTTCTTCCTATACACATAGAAAATTTGCATAAAAAGTACTTCTTCTTCATCATCCTGAAAGTTCATGGAGGAAACGCAGCAGTCACGGAGTTTGCTTTAAGACAAGGCGAGAGCTGCACAATATGTCATTCACTTGACCAGACTGAATAATGAAAGGGTATTGATAGAGGTTGATCAGAAATGTATAATTGAAAGATATTAAAACGGGGTGTTTACAATCGTCATGGGCGGAGTTTCGCCCTTTCCGAGCGTGCAACAGTACAGAGTTGTAACTAGGGAACTGCTTGATTTCTCCCATACAATTAAACTGATATGGTTTATTGTCAGCTTCTTCGAAAGCTTTCGGAATGGACCAAATTTTATAACATTTTCCTTGATGTAGGTAGAGTTGCATTTTTGGAATTAACAATTAACTATTTTGCTAAACATTTGATTTTGTATTTTTTCACTGTTTCAGAGCTGGTAACTCGCCATTAATTCTCAATATTCTAAAACAACTTATGTCATTTTGTAGGATTTTTTTCTGCTCTTTCTAAATTTGTGCTTCGTTTTTATGTAGCATTATCGATAGTTTAGCAATGAGGGTTTTTTTTACAAATTTCCGATTTTTCATTCTATTTGCTGTAACTTGAAAATTATTGAGATCCGGCCAGGCATTATATACTGATTTATGCTCCGTGTGATCTCCTCTATTACCCCTATTAATATTGGACCCCTTTAACGGAACACCCTGTAGATGCGGAAGGAATTACTTTCAAAGAATTGCCTTCATTTTTATATTGATATAAAGAATCCAAATGATAATATTTCGCTTAACCCTTTCAGGGGCAAGGAATTTCATCTCTAAAAATATTCAAATATTTAATTCACACCGCAATTTAAGAACGAATTTAATTGAAAATAATCATAAGCTTTTTTTCACGTATATTATGAGATTGAAAGTGTACTACAAAATTTCTGGTCTCATTTGTTAATTTTGGCATTAAAATTAACCGTTTGCAGACTGCAAACGGCGCACCTCAAGGGGTTTAGGGGTCTCAGTACTCTTAAACTTGGAAATAATCGAAAAAAAATCATTTGCAACAATTTATATCTTAAAATGTATACGATTTTAAAACACATTTTTATTTGGATAAAAGACATAATTATGTTCTTTCATTTCATGTATTAAAAAATTATAAGATACAGTATTGGCTTTATAGAGTATTCCAAACGGTCAGGCATTTGACGAGCAGAAAATTGGTATAATAGCTTACGCGCAGAATTACAAAATAAATTTTACAGCTAGAATAAAAATTTCTGTGCCTACTTATACTTCAGACTGTAATATTTTCTCTAAAATCTAAATACATTTGTATTTATAGCATTTTTATATTTTTAATTTAAAGTTATATTTAGGTAATAAAAAGTTTAGAAATTTTCAACAGAATAATCACATAAAACATATTATTTTGAGCAATAAAAAGGAAATATTAGGTTCAATTTATACAGACTAAAATTAAACATAAGTTTTGAAAATTTCATTAAAAAAATATTTCCACTTTTTTGAGATATCTTGTGCGTTGTGCCCAAAAACGTCCTTTGGAGAAAAATGACTTCAAAGTTTCGGACACGCCGGTCCAGCTATTGAACGGTATAGTTCCAAAAGCTATTACTTCTGTTCTAATGGGAATTTCAAGGAAACAATAATACCAAAATGCTCAGAAAAGATAGGAGTTTAATATCTAAAAATTAAAATTTCGAAATTTTTGAAGCTTTAAGATTCCTGAGACCCCTGAGGTAACAAATGTCAATGTCATCACATAATTCACACAATGTGAACAGTCGTCGTTTTTGCCTAGGCACAAAAATGTTTCACAATATGTATGTTATCCAAAATTATAATCGATTACGCATCAAATCGATTCAAGTTTTTAAATAAAGTATTGTAAATGGTTTTAAAACTAAGGGATAGCGTTTAATCTTAATTTTCTCTGCTTTTAACCGTAGTCGCCGCTGCAGCGACAACATCTTGCCTTGAAAATTTTGTTTCCGGAACCAGTAATAATAGCAAATAAAATTTGCCTTACTAAATCAGAGCATTTTTTAAATTGTGTACTTTTTCATGTTTTAAATAAAACTTCTTTTAAGTAAGTGGTGCTGATAGAATAAAATATCTGTGTAACGACGCGCAGTTGCTGGTAGCCCACAGTCAAAATGACGCGGGGTTGCAGGTAGCCCATACTCAAAATAACGCGGCGTGCAAAGGGTTAAATAGATAAATATGCTGAATTCTATTTCTGGGATAATACCTTGAAAAAAATCGCAGATTTTAAAAAAGAAAGTATTGAATGTATTTGTGTACGTAATCATCTACTGAATTTAATTATAACTATTTATTAATGTGTTACTTGCAAGAAATATTAATATTAACTTTATTGACTGGTTATGTAATTGAATTTCAAATGTTTTATAAAAAGCTGAAATGTCTTTAAATGATCAGAAAGTTCAACATTTAAGTCAGGGTTCCTACGCTTCAAGGACCTTCAAGCACATTATACTAGAATATTTGCTTTATTTAATGAAAGGAAATTTTATATTCAGATATAGCGACCACGTCTTTACGAAATTTCTTTTACGAAAACAGATAAAATGCCGCGAATAAATTGATGTGTACGAACCCTGTAAGTATTGAGACATTTTTATTTAAACAATTATAAACTAAAGACAAGAAAACATGATACGTATTCCATATATATTTACTTTAATTATTTTTTTTTTCATACTGTAATTTTAAAAAAAATTCTATGATTTTAGATTTTTAACTCCATTTCAGGCTCTTAACCATTTGTGACTCAGTTAGGTGGCTCAGTTGTCAGTACATTTGTGGCTCAGTTGGGTGTTCCCAAATACCACAGTGGCACCAGAACTCTAGTATTAATATTTTACAATTATTATATATGGGAAAAATAGCTTTTCTTATTTTCAAATAAATTTGTATGTAAATTTCGGTGTCATTCATTCATTTCAATATTTTCGCAATGGGAGCGAAAAGGTTTCTCTGCGCCGAAAAGGGTTAAATAAAAATTTCAAATTTACTATCAAATTAATTGGAGAACGTAATAAATTTTCTTTAGTTTTCAAAAGATGAGTATTCGTGATTTCATTTTTGAGGAAAGTCGCCAAAAACACAGGAGCGAAATATCTTTGCGAAAGTCACAGGTGTTGAAAATGAGGATATAATACATATTTTAGCGCATTACTAAAATATGTATTATATCCTCATTTTCAACGAAAAATAGATACGTGTGCATTACTCGTATCTATTTTTTTTTTCTTCAATGAATAGCTAACAACTCTTATGCTCTTTTGCACCACAAAAATTTAATAGAAATTTTTGCCTTATTTAATCGTCACCCGTAAGGCATGGTGACGTCACGGCGACGTCGTTGTGAAGTCACACTGTGATTTTGTGACCGTCGATGTGACGTCACGTGACGTCGATGTGACGTCACAGTGACTAGAATGCGAGGTCGTTATGGCCGTTTTAGAGGACGTTTGTGACGTCACATTGTGACCACTCTGTGAAGTCACGGTGTGACAAATTTGTGAAAAGTGTGTCATTTGTGACTATTTTGGCATTAACTTTGTGACGAACCTGTGACGAAAGCGACAATGCTTTGAAGTCACATTGTGACCAGTTTGTGAAATATGTGTCATTTGTGACGAACTTGTCATAAACACTGTGATTTCAAATGAAAATCAAATTTCAAATTAATTGCTTAAAAGACGCAAATAGTGAAAAAGATTCCATGTTGGGACTCGAACCCGGGCCATCAGTACAGCACACTGACATTCTACCGACTAAATCACATGGAACGATACCCAGGCTGGAAAATTTCTCACTATTACATGTTGGCAAGGCTACAAACGCAGCAAAAGATGGAATATTTAGCGTGAACCACCCACATGATGCAAACACGAAACTTAATTAAATCCAGCATTGATTGAAATTATATTAATACTTGGAAATTTTTCCAGAGAGAACCATTCGCCTTGCATACAATATTTCAAATGAAAGTCAAATTTCAAATTAATTGCTTAAAAGGCAATTTTAATTTGAAATGTTGTATGCAGGGCGAATGTTTCTCCCTGGAAAAATATCCAATTATTAATATAGTTTCAATCGATGCTGGATTTAATTAAGTTTCGTGTTTACCCCATGTCGGTGGCTCACGATAAATATTCCATCTTATGCTGCGTTTGTAGCCTTGCGAACATGTAATAGTGAAAAATTTTACGGGCTGGGCGTCGTTCCATGTGGTTTATTCGGTAGAATGTCAGTGTGCTACACTGATGGCCCGGGTTCGAGTCCCGGCATGGAATCTTTTTCACAATGTTGGCCTTTGCGCCTTTTAAGCAATTAATTTGACATTGATTTTCATTTGAAATATTGTATATAAGGCGAATGATTCTCTCTGGAAAAATTTCTAAGTATTAATACAGCGATGAATTTTAAAATAAAATTTTGCTGTAAATATAAAATCTTATCTTTTTACCGTACTTTTTAGCAAAATATCGCTACTTTGGAGTCCTATTCTTCTAAAACATTTTACATTTTTCCACTTAAAAAACAATGCTTATCAACTGACATATTTTTTTATTAAGTTCTATGCTTGATATTTAGAATGTGTAAGTTTTTTATTTTGTTTTGATTTGTCATTGCTTTATTAAATACGAACATGGAAACTAACGGATATTAATACAACTATTATTTATAGAGCGGCATGATAAGCGATATTTATTTAAATTTTTTATTCCCGTGTATATTGTACTTTGTGAATATGAGCTAAATAGATTTGGTATGTTTTATAGGAAAAGACTGATCTGGGAAATAGGAAAAAAAAAAAAAAAAAAAAAAAAAAAAAAAAAAAAAAAAAAAAAAAAAACGAGTAAGAAAAATCATGCGTTAAGCATAGATTAAAATATACTTTCCAACACTTTCTGAATGCTTTAACAAGACATCGTAATTTAGGGAAATGACGTAAATAAGATAACTAAGTAAACATTTTAGAAAACGCATAAAACATTTGAAAAACTGATTTCAGCAGTTACCGTCCATAGCCAAATATGTTTTCCAATTCTTTTAAACAGCCCTTATTTGATCTGTAGGTTGATACACTGAAAAAAATGAAGTACTCAAAAATGAGCAAACCGACGTACTCATATTGAATTGAATATTTTTGGATCAAAAATGAACCTATGCTTTCTCTATTTTGAAGCATCACATGTTATCAAACCCAAACAAACAAATATTTTTGTACCCTGTAATGGTTCATTTCATTTATGGCGGCATAAATGATGTTTATTAATGTAAATATTAAATTATGCACAGCATTTTAAAAATAATTGCTTGGAAATAATGTTCTTGTCATAAAAATATTCGATTTGAGTATCTTGTTAAGAATTTTGCTATTTTTCTTGATAAATAATCAATTAAACATTTCTTGTTAAGAACTTTGGACGGGAAATTAATGTCAGTACATTTTTACTTTACATTTTAGGTTTTTTTTTTTTTTTGTTTTTTTTTTTGTTTTTTTTTTTGGGGGGGGGGGGGGCAGTACATAACGATTCATATTTGATCACAGCCATGGAATAAAAAATGAGTACATGTGTTTCTCAACTTTGAGTACATTTGGATCGGAGCTATTTTGTGCATGTGACGCATTTAAAATTGAGTACTTTTTACTCAATTTTGAGTACCCATTTTTTTAAGTGTATATATACTATATAATGGGAAAATTTAGTTTAGCAAGAAAACGCCTAACAGGTTGAAATTCATTTTCAGCAATTTATACTAATGTATGGAAACATACTTGAATACCTTTGTACAACCCTGTAGTTTACCTAAAATCTTTATTACACGCCACTATTTAGTTAAAATTTAATTCAAACTAAGACACTCTTAAAACTGCTGAAATCACATTTCCAGAAATTATAATATATAGACGGCCATGTATCCAATTCTTTACGTGACCCTGTATATCATTTTATCTATATTCTACAAATATTTCTTGGTAAATTAAATGCAGTTCAGCGAAAAAAAAGCATAACTCATTTAAAAACCACCTTTAAGCAATTTGCGCCCATACCCATTAATCCTTACGAATACTTTTGTGTAGCCTTGTATAGGAATTATAGCATTTATATACACCATACACTATGCATAAATATAGTGAATCATAAAAGTGCATATCATAATTAAAAATATATTTCCAGCAATCATCGCTAATGAACAGTACTTCGGATACAATATGGTATCTGAAAGATTTTGTGTGTCCCTGTAAATGCTATATACGTATTATTCGTATAATACATGAAATAATTTATAGTATGTAAACCTCAGCCACATACATCAATTTCATTATATATGAAATAGATTAACATAATTAAAGTATGCCGCAAACAATTCCCTCCACCTCTATATCATTATGTATTTGAATTCCTTTTTTAGTCCTGTAAATGAACAATAACTATTCTTTGCATCGCATAGTCAACAGAATGCATATTTTAGTGCACTTCATAAATGCATATAAATTTTATTCTGTTTGAAAGCGTGCGTAAAATCATAAAAAATCATTTGAAACGACTTTTTCCCATAGGCCGTAATGTAACGGAAAACTTTTGGCTGTCCCTGTAAATGAACAAAGCATGCTACAAACTTCATTACAAATAGGTACCGTGCAATGGTAAACGTCAATACCATCCAAAAATTTCAGGGCAATCCGAGTATATTTTCGAGAGTTAGAGTGCGCACAGACTGCTAGACGGACAGACGGAGAGACAAACCGAAGTCATAAGCACTTTTCAACTTGTGTCCTACATTATGTATCCTGTATTATATGAACTTTAAAAAAATATATACTAAAGCAGTTTAATCTATAACTTCCTATCAGGCATGAAAAATACTTTATTTCAATGCTTAAATATCATATTTTACTTTTTAGTGCCAATAATTACCCGAATCATACACGTAGAAAATTAATTTACAATAGAAGAAAATTTAATAACCCATTCAGAATGTCTATAATTAAATGTTTGATTAAAATCACAAACAGAAAAAATGCTTATATACAATTAAAAAAAATAAATATACCAATTTGAAAAACACTAAAAATAATAATTAGTATTTATAATTGTACTGTTAAACAACAGCAAACTACAATAGATAAATTAAATGCATTATTAGATTTAACAATATCTCAAAAATATTTCCATATGGTATAAGGAATTCCTATTATTTTATAATTTTGGCAAATGTTAAATCTGAAAACATTGGTTTGAAGATTTAGGATTTTAAAAGATAATTTAAAATATTATTAGCACTAAAAGAAAATTCTTTCAAATGTTTGACTACTGTAATATGTTAAAAATACATTTTCCCAGTATAATGTTAATTTCTAATCTGAAACAGTTTCGTAATCTCATGATAATCGAACATCATATTTAACCCCAAAATAATAATAACTATAAATGTTAGTAATCAAAAAATAGTAAGAAGCCGATAAAATAATTCCAAATCATTGTCGTTCCATACATTTTCAATCTCAAGTAAGAGTAAATTAATGTTTATATTAATTCCAGTATGAATGTAGGCATAAATGTCTCTGCGCAGTTTTTTTTTTTTTTTTTTTTTTTTTTTTTTTTTTTTTTCAAGCGATGGCAGATTAAAATATTTTTCTTCACAGTTATCAAATTGGAAAATAACGCTTCTGACAGTTAAAGATCAGTCTCTTACAAATATAACTATTTAACTCATAATATACAACCAGGAATAAAATATTTAAATTAAATAAAACTTACATGCACGTTCCATTAATATCCGTGTATCCTAAAATGGTCATTTCCTTATCTTAAAGTGTTGTAGACGTGTTGTTCTAAAACAAGTGAGCTATTTCCCGCGTATTCTCATATTTATTTTTCTGTGGGCAGACGATTTTCGAGCAGATGATTTGTTACAGATTGTTTGTTTTTGTATACAAGAAATATGGAATTTGAACGCGCAGAAATTTTGTGAAAGTATCATTCATTAAAATTTTGTATTTGAAGAAATGTCTAATGTAATTAATCTTTTCTTTTTATCCGTACCAAATAATTCAAGTTAAAATGTATTGTAAAGTTCCTTTTTTCTAAATAATTATAATAATAATATTCATAATTAGAGTTTATTAGATAAAACATTGTTTAAATTTTTAAAAGGTGTAAAAATAAATTTAATGTATTAACGACACCCCCCCCCCCCCTTTTTTTCTATTTTTTTTAAAGTAAAGTTTGTTTTCCTTTATTTTCGGAAAATGCTAATTTTATTTTAAAAGTCTGAAAGAAGTAGAATTTATGACTTGAATACAAATTATAAAAATATTCTAAAGCAAGAAATGCATAGATGACTAAACTCTGAAGACTCTTTCTACATGCTCATTAAAAGGTGCAGATTTAATTGTAATAGAAAATTTTTAGTTTGAAACCACAGAAGTGTTTCGAATAATTCTGGTCGGTAAAAAAAGAAAGAAAGAGTGAAATTTCCTCCCAGCAAACTAAATATGTAAAGTGTATAAATTTAATATTCGTAATTGTAAATATATTATCCAAATGCTAGATAAAATTGAAATCATAAAAAAGTATACATTCACGTTCTGTCTTAGATATCAAATTGATAAAATATAGCCTAAAAATTTAGTTTATTAATGCTTGTATCGTGCACTTTATTTATATGCCCCCCCCCCCCTCCCCTTTAGTGACGGAATTTACCATTTGCTATCCACTAATATATTTTCATTCCTTATGCCGCTGTAACTCGTGGCTGTTTAAAATATTTCTCTTCATTTTCAAAGATTTTTGAAGTTCATATTTTTTGTCACACTGTGACTTACAATATGCTGGTTTTTTTGTCACATATGTGACGTGGCGTACGTTACATAGCAGTGACATAACAGAGACGTCACAATTTTTTTTAATTGCCAGAAAAATATAATTTTACAAAAAGTAACATGTTTTGAAGAATTTTCGTAAGTTTTTAAAGTTTTCTAAGAAGTTCACATTTCAGTCACAATGTGACATCACTGAGTGGTGGCATTTCGGTCACAGATGTGACGTGACCACAGTGACTTGCAGTGACGTCACAGTGACGTCACCGTGACCATGCATGCTATGAGGGCAGATTACGGCGATTGAAAAAGGTTAAATTTACAATTAAATTTTTGTGGTACAAAACAGAGTACGTGGTGACAGCTTTGTCGTTGTTAACCCTAGATCTACCGGGAATTTTATTCAAGTTTTAATAAAACGTTCTACACCAGAATTTTTATTTAAAACTATTTAACTTATTTATTTACCTTATTTTTGTCTGGTTTATATACTTAGTTTATTTTAAAGAAATTTCTGGTTTGAATGAATATTTTGTATGTACCTGACGGGTCCAATGAACCCGTCTGGTAGACGGAGGGTTAAATTTGTAATTGAAAATCGCTGATTATGAATTTTCGTGACTGATTATTTAATTCAACTTTTAACCCTTTGAGGGACAAGTAATTGTGTTTCTATAATTCAAATTCACACCGGAACCTTCAGAATTTTTTTTTTTTTTTTCTGCAAAATAAGGAAAACCAATTTTACGACTCGTTTCCACCAAACTTAGAAAAGTAGAATTTAATAATTTTTTCTGGTGCAAATGTTCATTAATCGTTGGTGGGATAAAATGTATTCCGTCGCCCCTCCAGGGGTTAACCCCTTAACGGTCGCATTAAATTACGGTTTAAAAAATCAAATTGCTTATTGGCACCGCATTTTTTAAAAAGCAATATTCAACACTAATTTATAAAATAGGTGGTAATCAAACAATCTGAATAAAACACACGGCCCATGAATATCACGGGAGTGAGAATTAAGAGGTTAATTTTCTACACTCAAAAAATGCACAAAAGACTTTAAACAGACGGTTACATGCTTAAGAAGTTTGGATTTTTTTAAATGTATATTTATCTATAATTTTTAAACAGCTGTAAACTAACTACGAAAACCTCATTGATTTTAAATTCTTAAATAAATACTTGTAATTGCTCTCAGCATTAAATGAAAGTTAATTATTAGCTTTCTTTTCTGAATTTTAAATAGTTCTGAATAAATTATTCTTAAATTATTCTGAATCCAATTTCTGTGAAAGTACGTTAAAGAAAATATAATTTTTTTAAAAAGGAAATTATTGTACATTGCATAGTTATATAATGAAGTTCATATGAACAGTAAATAAATTTATTGAAAAACTTTGGTTAGGAATTTTGTTAATCGTTTATACAATTTAACCCCTTCAAGGGCGGTGGTTCATTTTCAGACTACCTAATTTTAATCCCTAAATGCCACATTGACACCAGAATTTAGGAATGAAAAAATTCCTTTTATTAAGAACGTGAACAAAAGCTTTAGATTATTTTTAAATAATTTTTTTTGTAAATTCTGGTGCCAGTACGCCATTTCATCATTTTTCGAATTTTAGTATCTTGCCCCTGAAAGCGTTAAGGGGGTCCGGGACACAAAAATTTTAGAATTTTGTAAAAACATTTTATTTCATTAAATTTTTTCTGTTTTTTTCTCTGCTTAAAATAATTTTTAAATAATGTTTTAAATATCATAGAACAAGCAATATTTTTTTTTCGGTTTAGTTTGTTTTCAAAACCTAGCTTTCAAGGAATGGCTGTCATGGAATCGATTTCTTGTAAAAATGTTTCTTCATGATGGTTTTTTTTTTTTTTTCGCCGTTTCTCATATTTAAATTCTGATAACTCAAGAACCACTAAAGATAAATGGATCAAACATGGAACATGTCTTTTTCAATTGTTTTACTTTAATTTTGATTCAGCATATTTGAAAAAAATATTTGCTTTTTAAAACATGATTTATTTTTTAAGTTAAACCATTTTAAAAGATAAAAATATTAAATACTTTTATTTATTTTTTAAATTAATATTTTTTAAAATGCTGAATCAAAATTAAAACTTATATATTTATGTTTATTTAAATGAAAAAAAACTAATTTCTATAAATAATATTTCGAGTTAAAACGATTTTAAATTACTCCAGTTTTTAATAAAATTTATTATTATTATTTTTTTTTAATTGTGAGAAGTTTTATCGTGTGATGAAACTTGGAACATGTCTTTTTCAATTATTTTACTTTAATTTTGATTTAGAATATTTGAAAAAAATATTTGCTTTTTAAAATATGATTTTTTTAAAAGTTGCACCATTAAAAAAAAAAAATAAATAAATAAAATAAATAAATAAATAAATAAATATATATATTATTACCGTAATTTCGTGTGTATAGCCCGCGTATCAAACAATCGTGTTTCGATTCAGAAATCATTTAAAATAAAATATAACTTTTTAGATCACGGTAAATATTGATCTTCAAATACTGAATAAAATTTCTGGGTCAAAATTGAATTGTTTGATCTGCGGGCTATACACCGGACATTACGGCAATATTTTTAAAAATGCTTAATCAAAATTAAAACTTATATACTTTTCTGTTTATTTTAATGAATATAATTAAATTCTATAAATAATATTTGAAGTTAAAACGATTTTAAATTACCCTGCTTTTTGATAAAATTTAATATTATTATTTTTGAATTGTGAGAAGTTGTATCGTGTGATTTTCTTTACAAATGATACGGTTAACCATTACAAAAAAAATATCAGAATTTTAACTCAATAAATAAAAATTATTTTAAAATATATCCCGGAATTTTAATGACTTACAGTTTCTGAATTAATATATATTGTTATAAAATGTTCGCTATCTAAGAACTAAGGTGCAAAATCTATGAAATAAACCTTCATAAAATGATCCTTGTTTTTTTTTTTTTTTTTTTTTTTTTTACAGTGATTAACGAAAATGCATAAGTGAAACTTTAGACAATCAGTTGTATAATTTTAATAAAATAAATTCATTGCAATATATTCGATTAGCGATCAAACGCTTGAATTTTTTTTCATGTGACTCACATGTGTGCGGGTGTCTTTTTTTACTGGATAAAGGAAGAAAAATATTTTTTGAAGGGTAAACATTTATTTCCTAAATATTGCAGTCATTTTTTTTAAACCTTTATTTTTGGAGCAAATTTAATATAGAAATGATTATTTCTAAACGATGTTTGATAAAGTTTCGGCAGTTATCAGACAAAATATTTGTAATATCTCAAAAATTAATTTATTTTGAGTTGTTCTGCATGGACATGCATATCATTAACCCTTTGCACTCGAGGACTCCGCTGCGGAGACACAATCTTTCTTTGCAAAATTTGTTTTTGGCACCAGTAATTAACCACTTCGCGACGGGAGCCTTTTACGAAATGTTTATTATTTTGCTACCGGTTTTAAAAAACAGAAGTTTGTGCCTATTCAAATCGGGAAAATGCTCGGATTAAATAAGGCAACTTTTACAGTAAAATTTTACTGGTGAGTATAAACGAGGATCCTTAGGCCTATTTCCGGCACGTATACGTGTCGCTCGACCCCAAGGGGTTAAGGAAAGTATAATGTACCTTATTTAATCAGAGCATTTTTGAAATTGTGTACTTGAACGAAACTTCTTTTTAAAAAGTGGTGCCGATCGAATAAAATTTGTGTAAGAGACACCAGAGAGCGCACTTAACGGACATAACACTTAACGGCGTGGTGTCCTTAAAAAAGTACACCTAATTTTAATTCCAAAACTGACAAACGGCACCAAGAATATTTAACTAAAATTTTCCTATTATAATGTACATTAAAATAAGCAATTTCGTACGTGAGAAACTAAAGACGAATACACCAGCTGCGGCTGTCTTTCTTGATGTCGTTAAGGCATTTGATAAGGTCTGGCATATTGGCCTTATATACAAATTAATTAAGCTTGGTATTAATGTTAGACTTATCTTTCTCATACATTCTTACCATAGCGACCGCACCTTTCGCGTCCGCCTTAACCCCTTAACGCTCGAATTAAATTACGGTTTAAAAATTCAATTTGCTTATTGGCACCACTTTTATGAAAAAGAAATATTCACCTTATTTAATGACAGGAAAAACGATACTAAAATATAGCCAATTTCACTATTTTATAAAACTGGTGGGAATCAAACAATTTGAGTAAAAGACACAGCCCGAGAATATGACGGGAGCGAGAATTAAGGGGTTAATAACATATTTTCCACTCTATACCTTATTCTCTCTGGTATTTTACAAGGGTCGGTCCTCGGCCCTACATTATTCAACATATTTTTCAACGTTATCCCAAGAACAGTGAGGACTTATCTTGCCCTGTACGCGGACGACACGGCAATGTACGCCTCTGCACAACACCCATTCACATTATACAAAATTCTCCAAAAACACATAGATAAACTCCTAAGCTGGTGTACTATGTGGCGTGTTAAGCTCAACGAGCAGAAAACACCTGCTGTCTATTTCTCTAGAAAATTAACATTCCCCAATCGTATTACTATTAACCACGCTACTATCCCTTGGACTAATGACACTAAGTATCTGGGGGTTACCCTTGATAGAAGACTTACTTGGAAAAAGCACTTTACTAATATTCGAGGCAAAGTTTTTGGTATCTCCCAAGCCCTCTCTCCTTTTCTCAAAAGTAATACTATCTCTATTCATAATAAACTAATCTTGAATAATGCATGTATTAGATCAATTTTAACTTATGCTTGTCCGATCTAGGGATTCGCTTGCAAAACTAATATGGAGTATCTTTACGGTGCTCATAACAAAAACCTACGCTATATTCGTAATGGTCATCATTTTCTTCGTAACACTACTATCCGCAGGGATCGGAAAACTACCTTCTTAAAACAGCGTATAAATAAACTTGCTAATTTTTTTTATAAATCTGTCTACAATCTCCCTAACCAAATTATAGCGGAACTACCCGACTATGAGTTATCCGACCCCACTAATAGAAAACGCCCTAAATACTAGCTTTTGCTTAACGAAGAAGACCGAGTTTCCCTCACAATCTGCTCTACTTAGCCTTTCTGTTTGTTCGGTAATGTTTATAGTTAAAAAAAAAAGATTTTTTGCTATATTTTTCGCATTCTAGTAATTATACTAATGTATGGTCTCTGAAAATAGTCTTTTTTTGTGGGACACCTCACCCCCCCCCCCCCCCCCCGGTACCCTTTTCGCCTTTTCCTTCTTTTTTGGAACTAATGGAATTTTTTCTTTATTATTTAAAATTTTTCTTTTTCTTTTTTTAAATCATTCTAGCACTTATGTACTTTTTTATTTATGTTAATATTTTCTTAATCTTAAAAGCAATTTTTAATTTTGCGGCTACCAGCCACGTCTAAACATTATTTTGTAAGGCTCCCTAATCCCCTTGAACACAATTACCCAAAGCGATATAAGTAAGCGTCCTATCTTAAATGGGAGAACTCTTCGCAAGATTAAAAGCAAGGTCACATCAATCAAGGTCATGCGCCACGCAGCGGACGGAGTGCGAACTACAGGTAGATACCTAACTGTTTTTTTACTGACACCACAAAAATTTTAAAGTTTTTTTCATCTTGATTAATAACTGAAATGCCACTGATAAGGCGAAGAAAACTTCGTGGTGTCAAGTGCGCTTGGATGCCCGTCTCGCTTCGCCATTATTTTGCAATAAATGTGGCAAACAAAATTCATTTTCGTGAGTGACTGAAGATTTAGAAAATACGCACCTCACTAAGAGCCCACGTATGTGAGTTATCACTCCGTCCACAAGGTGGCGCAACTGTGTTAATTTACGCCTGATTCCAGCATTAAGTTTGTTCGCTTACTTATAACGCTTTGACAATTACCTTTCCACTGGGTGTAAAGTTGGAACGCAACTAGGTAATCCGTACAGCTGATCACTTTGCTCCATAGCAATTTCGTACTTTCTAATAAATTCGTTTATAAATTGTGGTATCAGTCCATTATTTCATAAGTTTATAAACAGAATTACTCCGCGCCGGTAAGGGATAAGAGGCATTGCAGGGCTGCCACAGGCGACTATTTTTTAATTCTAACTGGCATCACTTTTTCAAAACAGAAATCTCTGACACACACTTTGACATCATTTCTAAGAGAAGTATACAAAAAATTTTATATTAGAAAAGTACTGGTGGCAACTCCGCATTGTCACCGTTAACGAAAATTATTCGTTTGGCACCACGTTTTTAAAGAACCACTTTTACAAAGCGATATAAGTAAGCGTCCTATCTTAATGCTGGAATCGGGCGTAAGTTAACACAGTTGCGCCATCTTGTGGACGGAGTGCTAATTCACGTACGCGGGCTTTTAGTTTTGGCGTGTATTTTCTAAATCTTTAGCCACTCATATAAAAAATGAATTTTGTTTGCCACATTTATTGCAAAATAATGGCGTAGCGAGAGGGGCATCTAGATGTACTTGACACCACGGCGTTTTCTTCGCCTTATCATATACAATTCACTTATTAATCAAGTTGAAAAAAACTTTATAATTTTAGTGGTGTGAGTGAGAAAACAGTTAGGTATCTACCTGTAGTTCACACTCCATCCGCTCCGTGGCGCATGACCTTGATTGATGTGACCTCGCTTTTAATCTTGCGGTTACTTTTCCCATTTAAGATAGGACGCTTACTTATATTGCTTTGACTTTTACTCCTGCTCGAAATGAACAAGAGAAATTAAATAAAATATTTACTTTTAAAATTTAGTGGTGCGAGTAGAATATTAAAATAAAATTACTTATTTAAAGCTACCGACCTCTAAGGCTTAATTTATTACTACGGCGTTAAACCTTTCAGAAGAAAAGCACTTTCATTTCTAAATTGTTAAAAAAATGAATGACCCAGAATTTAGGAACAAATTTATTTGGAAATAAGAAAAGGTGTAATATTTCAGATAGAAACTGAAAATTTTTACCAAAGTTTTGGTGTCATTCTGGCGTTTGGGAAATAAAATTAAGTGGTTTCATAAACATATCATCGCACCTGAAAGGGATAAATGATAATAATGCCAGATTATATCATCTAAAGTGTTTGAGATGCCTCCTAATCTTGAATAATAGATATGTTTTCATTAAATTGTGAACAACAGATTTTGAATCATTGCAATAAATTACGATACCTTAACACCTAAAAAGTAGTCGCAAACTAATTGGTGACATAAATAGTTGTATATGAATGAAAGAGATTCAATATACGCAAACGTTACGCTAATAAAAATTCCTTATTTAAAATAAAGACATTAAAAGATGAAACTATAGTTATTTTTTCTTGAATGTGTAAAGTTACATTTTTGTAGCTTCATCTTGCATATTCAGTTGCATTTGCAAGTGAGTTATCTTAAATAGACATTTATACCATTTAGTTTCTTAAAAAAATAATATTTTTTCATTCGGGAGAGTTAAACAGGGTTCGTACGTGTACCGCTGTTTTCAAGGCCATTTATCAGTATTATTGTATAAAAAAATAAATTTAGTTTAAACAGACGAAATTTCGCGTTATTTAAGGAGTGCTTTTCCATAAGAAATTACTGGTAACGAAAAATGTCTTAGTCTGGACCCGTACGAACTCTGTAAAATATTCGATTAAGTTTCATTCCACAGACTCGGTAAAACAAACTTCGAACCGTTATGTCTTTTAACCCTTTAGTGCGCAGCTTTGCATATATGCAAACAACAGTGTTTTGAATTTAATAGATTTTTTTATTCGTATATACCTAATTCACACCAGAAAATAAAATAACAATATTTGCTTTAATTACTAACAGACATTCCGTTTTTAAATACAGCGAAATTAACCATTGAAACTTACTGGTGAAAAGTCAGATTCTCTGAACTACGTAATTTCTAGAACGTATTCTATTATGGGAATTAAACGGTTAAAGGTTAAGTTTTATAAAATAAATAATAATATAAAATAAGGTGTTTGGACCCATACTTATTAGAATAGTTACCATTTTGCATTATTTTAGCGTAAAGCAGCCACGATAGTAGTTTTTAGTTACATTGCAGATGTGTAACATAAGAAAAGATTGACGTATTATATGAAAAATGTATCTCTGATTTTTTTTTTAAATTTTCCTGTGTCATAGTTGCAAACTTTTACGCTTTTCTTTACCACTAAAATTTTATAGTAAATGTTGTCTTATTTAATCGTCGAAATTTCACGATTTGATAAGACGTAAATATCTATTAAATTTTATTGGTAGCAAAAAAACGTAAAGGTTTGCAGCCATGCTGGGTAATAAACCTTTCAGATAATCATATATAATTTTTTCGAAACAAAATAAAAAATCGAGCATTTAAGGGTTAAGTTCAAGTCTTATTAATTTCATGTCGTTTACATTTTTAACACATTAACCAACACAGATTGTGAAAAAGTTGCTTTTTTACACCCCCCCCCCCTTGACCTGTTGATAGTGTTTATCGAGTTGGTGCTGAATTCTCAATCCCGTAATGTTTGTTAACTTATTCAAAGTGTTAATTATATATTTTTTAAATTCAAAAATATAAAATGTTAGTTATCTTTACAAGCTAAATGCCAAACTTAACCCTTTGCGCCCGGCGTCTCTTACACAAATTTTATTCGATCAGCACCACTTTTTTAAAAGAAGTTTCGTTCAAGTACACAATTTCAAAAATGCTCTGATTAAATAAGGTACATTTTATTTTCCTTTATTACTGTTGCCAAAAAAAAATTTTGCAAAGAAAATTTATGTCTCCGCAGCGGAGCCCTCGAGTGCAAAGGGTTAATAAACATGCAATTAGTGACATGCAATTAGTAAACATGCAAACAAATTAGTAAACATGCATGTATAGCAAAGATTTTTTTAAACGAAAACATGGTTATAACCATGGAACTATTAATAAAGAGGAACTGACATAGCCTTAAAATAGTGAAGCTTCAACTGTAACCGCTATCGCAGGTGCTTACCGCTGGTGGAAACTTCCACCAGTAGATTTATATAGAATTTTTCAACTTGTTTAAACGACTTATTATTGCGAAAATTCAGTCATAAATAATGGCAGAAACAGATTTTCATTTTTACTGGTAGGAGTTTAATTTGGCGATAGTTAGGCCCTGCGTTTCCACCATATTGTGACAACCAGGGAAACACACTGACAGTTTTACAAGGCATAATGACACCAGTAAAAAAAAAATTAAATTTTTACTTAATTTTTCAGAAAAAACTCCATGAATAAAACTTTTAAATAAAACGAAATTTTCTATTCAATTTTACTAGTGGGAGGTCTGCCTTTGCGGTAATGAAAAACTGAAGATCCGATTTAAAAAAAGCAGCCGCCATCTTGTGACAACTTCCTCAGTTACTTCAGTCGCAACTGGTAGACAGAGGTCTGCACGGGCCGGAATATCCGGGCCCGGGACCGGCCCGGTGTAAAAATTGAAAGTTCGGCCAGAGCCCGGCCCGGCCCGGCCCGTTTGCATTTTTACAGTTCTCGACCCGGCCCGTACAAAAATTAGTTAAAACAGGCCCGGCCCGATTCAATCTCTACAAAAAAAATCCGTTTTTTCTCGACATACAATTAAGATTCTAATAACGAATACTACGTACATATTTATGGGAAAATTTTACAGTATATTTTAGATTACTATATGTTCGCAAAGCAGAAAACATACAATAGTAAACATTAACGATTACACAGTGTTTTAGTCATCGTCTCTACAGACGTTTCGAAATTCCAATAAGGATTCATTAAAAACTTAATGTAGTTCAGAATAAAGGATTAAAAACATGATTCCTTTTGAAGCTGTATGATAAAAAGTAGATTTGCGAAAATATTTCTCTCATTTTTAAGGCTTTTCTCAAATCGAAAGAAGTTACATTTCGACACATTTGAGAATTCATTTCTTTTCGGAAACGCGTAAGATTGGCAGGTATTCTTATTCAGAAACTATGTAAATGCCGTCTTTTTCATAGATAAAAGCAATATATCTTTCTCTGAAAATACTGCCAAAGTTAGCGTTATGAATCGAATTTCCGGATGCGATAGCACAGGAAAGGAGAAAAACGTACAGTCACATGACAAGAATCTCTGTTATCTCTGTAAGCAATTTATCAAATATGGAGAAGGCTATTCGTTTCCAAATGCCTTCAATAGTCAGGCCTGTGAATTTTAGGCCTTTATAGTTAAAAATGAGTCAGAAAATGTGTTTGAAAGTTTCGCATTTTTGAGCAGTGAATATGAGAACCCCTTAAGGTTTATTTCCAAAGATACTGTTAACAGAAGTGCATTATCACTACTAATACTTTTACAAAACGTAATGCCTGTCCTACACATCCTGAGATCGATTCAGACCAGTTCCGTCCCGCACAAGTCTGCTGGAAAAAAATTAAACCCGTAATCAGACATCTTGTGACAGTACGATGCCGATGGACATGTTACATATCTGTATTGATGTTGTTAAACTCGCATCGGCTCATGACGCACATTTATACTTCTCGAGAAAATCATATTCATTGAAAATGGCTCGTATTTTATCTGCTCCGTTTGAATTCTTATATCGGGCCGATAGGCCCGATTAATTTTTTTTATCGGCCCGGCCCGGCCCTGCAGGCCAGTTCAATTTTTTGCCGGCCCGGCCCGGCCCGTTGAAAAAATTGTCCTAGTTCTGCCGGTCCGGCCCGTTGGAAATTTCGCCTTCATTCCGCCGGCCCGGCCCGCGTTCCGGGCCGGGTACGGGACTCGGGCCAAGCCCGGGCCTGTGCAGACCTCTATAGAAGTACAGACAGTACACTAAATTTATCCTCCTCTTTATTCATAACTCCATTGTTATCTATACTAATATTATAAAGAAGTAAAGTTTGTTTGTTAGCGGTAATCTCTGGAGGTACCGAACCGATTTCAAAACTAATGGTATCAAAATGATGGTGTTACAACATAGTCTTAACTTAGAACTGGAACTTAGAACATAGTCTATATTTTATGTCGGTGCCACTAACCCAAAGGGGGTGCAGGAGCAGAAAACGTTCTAAAAATGCGATTTTTGCATTACTGAATGGCCTAGAAATATGAAATTTGGAATATTAGTTATCTATAAGATATAAATGATGCTAAGAACAGTTCTTAAACAATTCGAAATTTGAAAGGGTTGAAAATGCACAAAAAAGCGTTCTAAAAAACGTTCTAAATGGTAGTTTCTACATAATCTCAGGACATACCAAACCCATTTTAAAAATATTGGTGCCAAAATGATGGTGACGACGCTTGCTCCAAGATAGGCTATATTTTATGTCGGTGCCACTACCCCAAAGTGGGTGCAGGAGCACAAAACATTCTAAAAATGCGATTTATGTGTTGCTGAAGGGCCTAAAAATATGAAATTTGAAATATTAGGTACTTGTAAAGGATTTCTAAGAACAGTTCTAAAACAATTCGAAATTTAAAAGTGGTGAAAATGCGCGAAAAGCATTCTAAAAAACGTTCTAAATAGTGGTTTCTTCACAATCTCAGGAAATACCAAATCGATTTTAAAAATAATGGTGTCAAAATGACGGGTGAGAACTCTTGCTCCAACATAGGCTGTGTTTTATGTCGGTGCCACTACCCGAAAGTGTACGTTGCAGGAGAAAAACTTTCTAAATTGCAGTTTTTGCGTTACGGAAGGGTCTAGAATCGTGAAATTTGGAATGGTAGTTAGTTATAAGACATCAATGATCTCTAAGGACATTTCCTAAAAAAATCGAAATTTAAAAGGGGGTCAAAATGCGGAAAAAGCGTTGTAAAAAACGTTCTAAATTGCGATTTCTATGCAATCTCAGGAAGTACTGAACCGATTTCAACTATAATGGTGTAAAAATGATGGTGACAGCTCTTTCTCCAAGACAGGCTATATTTTATATCTGTTTCCACTACCACAGAGGAGATGCAGGAGCAAAATGCGCGAAAAGTGTTCTAAAAACGTTCTAAATACTGATTTGTCAGTAATATATCAGGAAGAATCAAATTGATTTCAAAAGTAATGGTAGGAAATTGATGCTGACAGCTTCTGCTCTAACATAGACGCTATTTTATGTCGGTATCACTATCACCCAGACGCTGCAGCAGCAAGAAAGCGTTCTAAATTTCGATTTTTGTGATCGGTAGGGGCTAGCAACTTATAATTTGGCAAGGTACATATTTATTAGATATAAATGATCTTTAAGAACAGTTTCGAAAAAATTAGAAATTAAAAAGGGGTGAAAATGCGCAAAAAGCGTTCTAAAAACTTTCTAAATTGCGATTTCTACGCAATCTCAGGAAATATCAAAGCTATTTCAAAAGTAATGTTTGCAAATCAATGGTGACAGTCCCTGCTATAACATAGGTTATATTTTATGTTGCTGTCACTACCATCTGAGGGTTGCAATAGCAAAACATGTTCTAATTTGCGTTTTTTGCACAACTGAAGGATCTAACACTTTGAAGTATGGCATGTTATTTACTTACAAGCTGCAACTGCTTTCTAAGAACAGTCGAAAGAAAATTCCAAATTTAAAAAGATGAAGTGAGCGAAAAGCGTTATAAATTACAATTTTTATGCAATCTTATCAAATACCAAACCGATTAAAAAAATAATGCTGACAAATTGTTGGTGATAGAACCTGCTGAAACATAAGCTATATTTTATGTCTGTGCCACTACCACCAGAGGGTTGCAGGAGCTAAAAACTTTCTAAATTGCGATTTCTGTGATACGGAAAAGGCTAGAAACTTTAAATATGGCATGGTAGTTACTTATAAAATATAAATGCCCTCGAAGGGCTGTCAAAAATAAATTCGAATTAAAAAGGGCTGAAGCGAAGGAGAGTTGCGAAAAGCATTCTAAAAAAGTCCTAACTTACGATTTCTATGCAATTTCAGGGGATATAAACCGATTATAAAAGTAATAGTTGCGAATTAGTGGTAACAGTCTCTGATCCTACACAGGCTGTATTTTATGCCGATGATTCTACCACCTGGGGTGCACAGGAACTACAAACGTTCTAAAAAAGACCTTTAAAAGCTTTCTAAATTACGTTTCTGTGGAATATCTGGAAATAACAAACCGATTTCAAAATTAATGTTGGCAAATTAATGGCGACATTTCCTATTTCAACATAGCCCTTTATGTTGAGAGAGGTGGTAGGACTTGGAATTTTACATGATGGTTAATTTTAAGATGTAAGAAGATGGTGTCTTAAAAATTCAAAACTTCAAATGAATACTGAAATGAGCGTATTAATTGAGCATAAAAGTTTCAAAATATTTTCTAAATTATCATTTATTTAGTTCTATTTCGTTTTATTAATTTAAGTTTCATTTCTGCCTATTGCAGTGTAATAATGATATTTAATCAAACTGTGTTTTAAATAGTAATTTTTAAATTATTCCTAAACGTAATAAGTACCTTTTAATAATAAAAAAAAACCCTTTTAATAAAATAAAATATTACCTTTTAATAAAATAAAAATTTAGTTAGTAAGTTTTAATAAAAATTAGACATATAAATATCACTTGGCATATTTCAACTATTACGCGAGCAAAGCCGCGGGATTTGCTAGTAACTGATAAATAGTTTCATTTCAAAACAACGAATTGCCTTCAATGAAAATATTAATGTCACACATATTCGTGTGGTACTGTGACAAAGGAAATATTTCTGACACAGATATTTACGTGTCATAGCAGTAAATGTGTTAAAACGATTAAAAGCATAAACAAATAAGAGCTCTGGAGGTTGAATTTCTTCCCACTTAATTTTAACTCTCAAATATGATGCTGACACTAGAATTTTTAAAGAAAATTTTCCTGTTATTATGTATTTCAATAAATGCATTTAGTTATTTTCGAATAAATTTGATCGTAAATTCTCGTTCAATTGTGACATATGGGGATTAAAAATTAAGTAGTAAGAAATTCCCTAAGCGAACATAAACGGTTTAATGTATTTTACAAATTTCCGCATAAAAGTTGGAGTTCGGAATAAATTTAACTTTAAAACAATGCACGCTGGAATTTTATAAGCGTAATCTAAATCAGAAAATGGTTTATTTTATGATTCTTTTGAATTTATTTTTAATAAATATCTTGTTTATCATGTTTAAGAAAATGCAAAGTGAATATAATGGACATATTTTCAGTTCCATATCCTTTCTGCAATATTAAAACAATATTTAACTTATGTGCTCTAAAGTGAAGAACTAAAAATAAATACTAGTAACGAATACAAAATTTGAATTTACCCTATTTTATGTTGATACATCTGCTGGGAATAAAGTTCTATAAAATATTTAATATGATATAACACCTGAAAGAGTGAAATTATATATATATATATATATATATATATATATATATATATATATATATATATGTATATATATATATACATCGTTTGAGCAAAATATTGTTAAGATTACCCAACCAAAATACAAATATTACGATTGTACTAAGAAAATTTAATTTGTTCTTTTAGTTTCTAAGAAAAATATTTTACTTTTTATATAGTAAAGAAGTACAATTTCATAATGTTGTGTTCTTTAACCCTCTCGCTGCGTAATTGTTTTATCAAAATAGCTTCAAAAATTGCGTATTTAATTCCTTCGCGACGAGCGTCTTTTAAGAATTTTTATTCTTTTGTCCCCGGTTTTTCTAAACAAAAACCTTCACCTGATTTAATTGGGGAAAGTGCTCCGATTAGATAAGGCAAAATTTACAATAAAAAGTTACTGGTGGGAATGATCAAGTGGGGGTTAATTAGACGGAAAAAATGCATCCTGATGAAATCTCGGGTTGGGCAAATTTTGCTACTTTTACGTTGCCCGAGAAGCTCTCGGGTTGCGCAGCGAGAGGGTTAAAATGGGTATGAATGTTTTTAACCCCTTCGAGACGGGAGCCTTTTACGGAATTTTTAATCTTTTGTCACCGTTTTTTAAAAACAGAAATTTTTGTCTTCTTGAATCGAGAAAACACGCTAATTAAATAAGGCAAATTTTACAGTAAAATTTTACTGGTGAAGAAAAACAATGATTCTGAGCGCTTCTTGCGGCTCGTATACGTGTCGCTCGTCGCCAAGGGGTTAAATGTACATATAATTATTCAATCTTGACGACACACATTATATTTTAATATTAACTTAAATGACTAAAATCATAAAAGAATAATTAATTTCAATAGCATTAAATAAAACATTAATTAATGCAATAAATAAAGCATTAGCCCCTTGGGGACGAGCGACACGTATACGTGCCGCATGAAGCACTCAGAATCCTTGTTCTTTCTCACCAATAAAATTTTACTGTAAAATTTGCCTTATTAAATCAGCGCATTTTCTCGATTCAAGAGGACACAAATTTCTGGTTTTAAAAAAAAGTGACTAAAGATTTAAAATTTCGTAAAAGGCTCCCGTCCCGAAGGGGTTAATAAAAAAAAACTGTATAATAACTTAACACTAGAACCACCGTGAACCGTCATTTTAACGGCTACCATTATGAATATGTTTTCGTTCAAACTAGAAATATGATTATGAAATACGTTTTAAGGACAGAAAGAAGAAAAACGTTAAATAATAAAGTTAGACTGTTTTAAAACAAAATTCTGGTGTGAAATAATTTATAAAACTTGACTCAAATTTCCGGTAGTTCTAGTGTTAACATTAGAATGACGGTGAGGGGCCATTTTGGCCCCATGCATATGGATATATTTCGATTCGAACCAGAAATTTCTTTATAAAATAAGTTTAAAAGATACAAAGAAAAAAAGGGCTAATTAAATAAGTTAAACAGTTTTAAATAAAAATTATGGTGTTAAATATTTTTCCGAAACTTGAGTAAAAATTCCCGTCTTTCTAGTGTTAACCCCTTCAGGACTGGAGCCTTTTACGAAATTTTTAGACTTTTGTCACCGTTTTTTAAAAACAGAAATTTGTGTCTTGTTGAATCGAAAAAACGCGCTCATTAAATAAGGCAAATTTTACAGTAAAATTTTACTCGTGAAGAAAAAAAAAAGATTATGAGAGCTTCATGCGGCACGTATACGTCTCGCTCGTCCCCAAGGGGTTAAGAGATAACATGTATTATTATATTATCCCGACAACAACAAGGCGGAACAACTGTTGTCTTGGTATTAAACTGAAAACATACTATAATGATGTCATCGACATATATTAAAATTTTTTTTGTAAATAAATATAAACTGTGAGGTTGATTGAGGTATTCGCATAGTGTTATAATTATTTGTACCGGTGTATTCAGTGGACTAGAGTATCTGATAAATTTACAAGATATGGAAGTAATTTAATGGAAAATTACTCAGCAAAATCTACTTAAGTATTAAATATTAATATTAATAATCAATTTACGTATTTTTAAAAGTAAAGATTATTTAAATAAAGCGTCACATAAACATATAGAATAAAAAGAAAAGATGGTTGTACATTAGATTCTTTAATTGAAAACTCTCCGAAATCAATCATTCATATATTTTTTTATTGTGCTTTTAATTTTTACATTGTTTTTAATTTTTACTGTTGGAGTAAATAAAATGGTTTCAATTAACTTACAATAATTCGAAAATAATTAATGCGACACGTATTATTATGATTAAAATGTTTAAATGCCAATAATGTTATATTATTAACAAAAAATGCTGACTTCTTAAAGAATTTCATCTTTTAATTTCTTTAAGAGAGAAATGAAATCAACGAATTGTTGACCTAAATCAAAAAATGGGAACTTTATTATTATTATTATTTTTAATAAGCAATCCGCTATATTATTATACGAGTTAGTTTAAATAATTAACTTTCAGTTCAGTTACATCGGGACTTACTTTTTATCAGAATATATGAACAATCAATAAGCTTAATCCTACAGAATTTGCAAATATCTCTTCTGCTATTGTTTTGCATAAAAATTGTTTATGAGAGAATTGTAAATAAGAAATAGTTTAGTTCAATAAATAGGTATTTATGCTCCTTTTGAATTCAGTTCAAAAAATACCTTCATTTGTCTATAATACTTAAAAGTATGAAAGGTTGTACAACACACAGTTTATGAATTTTATTTTCTTTATTTAACATTGTAACTGCGTTTATTTGTGTGTAGTAATGATAAATACATAAAAGAAATATTTTTAACAAAAAGAAATTTTGAATTTTACATAGTTTATCTTGATTCATCTAATCTAAAAAAAATCATTTAATCTATAAATATTCCAAATGAAATAAGAAACGAAACTAAAATAACGGGGTTAATTTATGAATATTAAAATTGTTCCTTTTAGTTTCTTAATAAAATATAATAAAAGTAAGAATTTACTTTTTATAATGCTACGCAGCAGACTTTCTAAATTTGATTTACGAAGTACCGTAATTTACAGCGTATAATCCGCGAATCAAACGATCATTTTTTGATCCAGAAATTTTATTTAATAATTGAAGACAGGTATTTAGCATGATCTAAGAAGTTACTTTTTATGAAATAACATTTCTGGGTGCAAACATGATTGTTTGATCAGCGGATTATACGCCGGAAATTACGGTATTTATAATGTTCATAAATGTTATAAAGAAATAAAACATCTATTTTGTCAACACAGAGATAGTTTTAATATTTACGTGAATGGAAAAACGCATAAAAAGTAAATAATTTTCAACAGCATTACATTTCTGAGTAGAATAAAAACCTTACTCTAAAATTTGTATAGATAATATTATGTTAATACATTATCTCCCAAAATCACGGATGAATTAGGGTCGACATGGTAATCAGAAAAAAAATATATTATAATGTTGCCATCCATATACTTTTTAAAAATTGTTTGAAACAAGTATTATCTTTGAGGTAGATTAACACTAGAAAGACTGCGGCAGTCATTTTTACTGCTACCAAATGAATATATCTCGATTCGAACCAGAAATGTTTGTATAAAACTAGTTTAAAAGATACAGAGAAAAAAAAAACATTTAAATGGATGAGTTAATAATTTAAAATAAAAATTCTGGTGTGAAATATTTTTCTAAAATTTAAGTAAAATTCTCGGTCCTTCTAGTGTTAAATTATATTTCTAAAATATAAGGTTGAGATTTCAGCTTTTTTTTGCACACCAGTATTTTGTTAGAGAAAATGTTATATTATTTAATCGGAACATTTTTGCGCTTTAATAGATCAGAATTTTCTTTAATAATATACTGGTGTGCAAAAAGCTGAAATCTCCTCCCTGAAAATAGTATGATTTTTTTCACCTGCTATATATTTAGCAGACTAAGTGAAGTAATAAATTTGCAACACACTGGAATTATTCTAAGATAAATATTTTCTGCAAAAGAGATGAATTTTAAAGCCTCGTACGCGGGAAATATTTCTAAAATGAGCACTAATTAACATTCACAAATGCCACTGTAAATTAAAACCTGCTCAAAACCAATAAGAAGTAAGCATGCTTGGATTACACCTTCTTTTTTCGTCCGTACAAAATTTCCGGATACCAGTACTAATTTCTGTCCTCAACCCACAAGGACGTACTAGTACGTGTCCCGCATACAAAGTGTTAATATTTCTAACGAACAGATTAATTGCATAAAGTGTTAAAAAAACCATATTAAAAATGATAATCTGGTCTCTTTTCTTTAATTAAAAATAATTAGAAATTTCTCAATATTTTAAATTGCGTTAAAAGAATTAAAAAAAAAAATAATGACACATGTGCAAATATGACTTAAACGTTTTAACACTATTTCTACCGGTGACAAATGACACCTTCTAAAAGATTTCGATTAAGGGTTTTTCATTTGTAATTTTTAGACTGAAACAATTGCAAGTCATTTTTAATACATTGAAGACAATTTTTATGCTTTTTACATTTACAAAATACGAGCAAATTAAACATAATTTAAAACTTTAGAAATATATCATTTGACATAGGTAAAAATACTGTTAACTCTCTCGCTGCGTAAATGTTTTGTCAAAATAGTTTTAAAAAATGCGCTTTTATTTTATTACATATTCCAAATCTACATAAATTTTATTGTTTAAAAAAAAAAAAAAAAAAAAAAAAAAAAAAATTTGTAAAAGAGTTTTTTTTTTTTTTTTTTTTTTTTTTTTTTTTTTTTTTTTAATATAGAATTAGATCATGAAAAAAAGATTATCAGAAAACATAATATGAAGAATAATTATATAAAAGAGAAATTCTGAAAATTAATCTTTCTTAAATGCATTCCCGTTGAAATCGCGAGTTGCGCAAATTTTGGTAATTTTACGTTGCCCGTGGAAATCACTTGATAAGCAGCGATAGGGTCAATGATATATGCATTTTTCTTTTAATAAAGATAAAAATATTTAAAAAAACGATTTTTTTTTATTTTAACAGAAAAAGAAATTATGAACATTTTTTTTTTCATCATACGCATTTTCCTTTATTAATGTATGAAAATAGATGACTTAATTTTAATATTCAATATTCATTTAGTCACATTGAATTAATATAAATATTCAATATTCATTTAGTCACATTGAATTAATATAAATATTCAATATTCATTTAGTCACATTGACTTAAATGCTAATTTAATCAATAATAGCTGTCAATAATAATCAATAATTGAGTCACGTTGACTTAATATAAATATTCAATATTCATTTAGTCACATTCACAATATTTTTTTCTCTTCAAGACTAAACAAGGCTAAACATTCCAACCAGCTTTATTTCACAGAAGTTGCAAACAAAAATCTAGGTCTATAACTTCTAGAAATGCTTTGCATACAAATTAAAGCTGGAATAAGATTTCCTTTGAAGAAAGCATTATGCCGCTGAAAGTTATGAGGGAATCGTAAATTAGAAAATTCTTTATTTCAATAAATATTTAGGATATTTTTGCGTTCTTGTTTAGGAAATGTTTTTAGCTTTTTATATTATTTAAAATATGAAGAGCTTCATTTGCGGCAGTTTGTAACCTTTTTAATATTAACATCAAATGGAAAATTGGTTTATGTAGAAAATATAAATAGTAAAAGTAAATACTTCTAACAAAAATGAAATTTAAATTTAATATTTTATGTTCCATCCTTTCTTAAAAGTCTATGTATTAGTGTAATATGTGCGAATTTAAACTGTTAATATTTTTATAGATGAGGATAGATGACTTAATTTAAATATTCAATATTCATTTAGTCACATCGACTTAATATAAATATTCAATATTCATTTAGTTACATTGACGTAATATAAATATTCAACATTTATTTAGTCACATTCACAATATATTTTTCCTTCAAGAGAATTAAACATTCCAATCAGCTTTATTTCACAGAAATTGCAAATAAACTTCTAAGTCTATATCTTCTAGAAATGCTTCGCATACAAATTAAAGTTGGAATAAGATTTTCTTTGAAGAAGGCATTATCCGGCTGAAAGTTATGTGGGAATCGTAAATTAGAAAATTCTTTATTTCTATTAATATTTATGGTGTTTCTGCGTTCTTGTTTAGGAAATGTTTTTAGCTGTTTATATTGTTTAAAATATGGAAAACTTCATTTGTGGCAGTTTGTATCGTTTTTAATATTAACACCAAATCGGAAATTGGTTGTATGTAGAAAATATAAATAGTAAAAGTAAATACTTTTAATAAAAATAAAATTTAAATTTAATCTTTTTACTTTCTATCCTTTCTTAAAAGTCTATGTATTAGTACCTATAATATGAGCGAATTTAAAATGTGAACATTTTTAAAACATGCTGTTTATAAATACCAAAAAAATAATAATAATTAAAATATCTCTAAAAATACAATTTCAATAAGAGCATTTAATTCTCTTTCTACACTAATATAATTCAATGATATGTTTGTCGTGTAAATAGTTTCTTAACTGAAAATACAAGTGTTGCCAAGAACATAAATATTTATTGTGCGAAAAATATTATAATTAGCATACATGCCAACTCTTACGCTATTTTGTACCGCAAAAAATTAACAGAAATCATTGTGCTATTTAATCTGCAGATAACAAAAATTTAAAAAGGGTAAAATTTACTATTAAATTTTCGTTGTGCAAAAAAGCGTAAGATTTTGCAGCTATGTAATTAGACACGCGGTTTTTTAGTATTTTGTAAGTAGTTGTATAAAATTTTTAATAAATCCACATAATTCATGAAACTTCAACGTGTGCTCCATAGTTGTGTTGGAGAATGACAACGCGGTATTCTGGTTTTCGCCAAGTGTTCTCTAACACGCTTGTTGTAACAGTACACACAACATATTTTATCCTAGATTTCAGTTCTTCAACGTCAGCTACTTGTGTGGCAAAGACTTTGTCCTTGATATACCCCAAAGGAAAAAAACAAAAAAACAAGCGGAGTAATGTCAGGAGAGCGTGGAGGCCCTGCTGTTGATCTTCCACATAGAAACGGACATAGAGCGGCATTTATTGCACAAACTGTTAAATGTGAACATTTATCAAATGATGCAAATATTACATGATTGCATTGAACTGTTATTTTGTATTTTTTTTTTTTTTTTTTTTTTTTTTTTTTTTTTTTATATATATATAATCATTGCCAGACTTTTGTTCGTCCTATGTTTAATACTAAATGAAAACAAAATAACTCCAAAGAAATTTAAATCCTTAAATATCTTCTGGGCTTTAATAGCTTATTTGCAGATTTTTTTATTTAAACCTTTCGTCTATGGTTTACTATTAATATTTAATGTCTTTTCATCGAGTATTATTTTATCTAAAAAATTATTTTTGTTACTATCTGCATATAGTAATGATAGCATATGTCTTTGCATTTCTTATTATGATTTCATTTATGTTTTGTAATTCAGTAATAATAATAATAATAATAAATTGCTTAATTCTCTTTGCTCCGTTGGCGAGATTTTTATTTTAAACATATATTTCACTCCTTAAATTGAAAATACAGATTAATTTCTGAACAAATCATGTGCAATAAAACGCAAAAATTATTAGAAATATGTAATATCTGTTCAATATTTCTGTACTAGGATATTTTCCAAACGTCGTCAAAAACTCTTCCTTAGCCCATTGTCATATGAATATGAATTGAACAGTACGCACAATTACTACATTCGTTAGATTTCAGATAATGAGATATTCTTTAAACTTCAGTAATTCTATTTGGATAGCAACGATTAACATTATTAACATAAAAGTAATTTTGTTCTCAAAAAAAAAAAAAAAAAAAAAAAAAAATCGGACTCGAAAGGGTTAAATATATGTAACAAGAAGAGAATTATTTTTTTTTATCCGCATTAACAAAAGGAACTTTTAGGTATTATTTATTACCTTAAAATATTTTTCTAACTTAACCTGTTCAGTGGTAAAATATTTCTGTTTCTAAAATTTTAAAAGGAATGGCACGAGGGTTTACGAACAAATTTACTTCAAATTAACCAAAAGGCTTTTTTACAAATATTACAAAAATTAATTTTATCAAAATACTGTACAATAGTGGCATTTGGGGATAAAATATACAATGAAATAAACAATGTATCGCTACCTTTGAAAGGATTAAAGGATGACCCTCCTTAACCCTTAAATGCCGGCTGTTGCTTTTCGGCAACATACACATTTTAGGCTCTAAAATACTATTAGAATAATATTGAAGCTATAATGCCTAAAATTGCCAATAAAATACATTCTGAAAATATTATTAAAACAGTTTTCAACATGTAGATGGCAACACTTGTGCTGTTTAAGAATAAAGATAGATTTGTGTTTTCAATTGTTGCTACTTGTTCTTTCTGCTCTGTTTGGAAGCTTGCGAAATACCCTATTTTGTTCTGCAGTGATCAAGTAAAATTTATTTCTTATTATAGTTCCTAAAATTCTTGTGTGTTTAATATTATAGAATTTTATCAAGGAAAATAATATTTTCAATTAAAGACCAGTATTGCCGATTAGTAACAAACTGTTTTTTAGCCACAAATCATACTTAAAACAAAATATGATTTTTTAGAGTAAATGAGATTGTGATTTCATGACTACCGAGGATGACACCAGAAATTGGATATTAAAGGTTTATTAAACAAAAAATTCTATTTACAAGTATTTACACTGGCCTAAAAATATATACACATTGACTACCATTTATAAATAATAATACTCCACCAAAACTACCTATATCACTCCTCAAAACCAAACGAATATTATCTTGGATGCCTTCCCGCATCCTACACATACGACGAACACCAACACAACTGACGATCTCCCCTCTTCACTTCGATTCACTTACCGTTGGGAGACGGTCTCTTCACTTCGCTTTACGTTAGAGGATAAAAAAGAAGGTTGGTTGCATGACACCCCCCCCCCCCCCCCGATAAGATTGTTGCTACGCAGAACGATCAAAAATCTGACATATGGCAAACATACAGCATAAGAAATATATAATAAACAATTCAAAACAGATGTATAGGTGCCTTGTTATAATTGTTCTAATGATAAAACATATTTATTATATATATAAAATCCAAACGGAAATTTCGTTCCGAACGCCTAGATTTCGAGTTCTACTGCATGGATCTACTGCAGGGGTGCCAAACTGCGGCACGCCGGATACCACTAAAATTTTAAAGAAATAGTCGACAAGTTGAATCGCAGCAATTCGACGATTACATAAGGCAAAGATAACTGTAAAATTTTAGTGGTATCCGGCGGGCCACAGTTTGACACCCCTGATCTACTGCATGGTTTTACGGAACTTACACCGTTAGATAGGTATCGTTTCGGGGAAGGTTTTAAGCTATAACACATCATTCTACCTACATTAGTTATAGAATTATGACGGAAAGTTCTGTTAATTTGGACGATAAGATTTACCATTTTATTTCTTAGCGAAATTTATCGTTGATAAAAAAATTGAAACAGCTATTACACCTCGAAACATAAAAGAAAAAACTGTTACTAATTTTAATTTAAAAAAAAAAAGAGGGAAGAAAAAAAATCGTTTTAATGAGTGATAATATTAAATAACGAAAATATTTAATTTAAATATGAAAGGGAATGTTAGTAATGCTTAAAAAATTACTCAGTTAAAATATTGCAATTGAAATAAGATTTGGCTATTTATCTTTTGTGTCAGGTTAAGAAAAATGCATCTGAAAAATTGATAGGATGATATCAAGGAAGTGTCGATAAGTGCATTCTCAGAAAAATTTGAAAAAATTATATAATATTCTTCTCATGAGGAATATATAGAATGTTCTTCTGGTGACATATAATATGTTTATTAAAAAAATCCGCAGAACCTCGATTTAGCGTTTGTAAAAAAATAATCAAAATTTAATTTCTTTGGCGATCTAATGCTGTTTGGCGGCACAATAAAATTTTGAATGATACTTTTCTTTTATGATAAATAATTTTTAAGTAAAACCTTTTTCTACTCTTCATACGAAGACAGTTAGATTAAGTTTAATGTAATAAATACATTTTTATTACTACAGTTTTGTCATATACCTTTATATGTGTATATATTAAAATTTTATTATCGTAATTATACGGTTTAAAACAAAATTTCAGTTTATTAATTTTTTTTTTCCAAATTCAAAATTAATGTCCGATTCGGAACATTGGCAATTTGACTTCGATATTGTTAGTGTCAGAAACAAGAAATGAAGGTTATTGTTGCCATGGAAACAAGTATTTAATATAAAATGTTTAATGGTAGCATTTTTAATTAGCCAACTACTTTTAAAACAAATTTAAAACGGTACTACTTGATTATCCCGTCGACAAAATAACTATCGCCAAACTATAAGATAAATGCCATAATAGCTGATCGAAAATTTTACATTCACTTGACATTAAACACGGTACACGTGTTTGTTGCGTCATCAAGTGATTTTTAATTTCACTTCTATTTGTAATTTTACTAATGTTTACAAATTTATTTATTCTTTCGTTGTTTAAAATAAAAATTTTGTCAATTTGTATAATTTGGCTACAGTTTGGCAAATTTATATAATTTGACGAAGCGTTTGTCAGTTTATATAATTTGGCGAAATTGGTTGAATGAATAATCAAATAGTACCCTTAAAACATTTCCAGCCGGTGAAGCCATGTAAAATTAAATAACTACTGCAACACGCAATTTGTATATATTATATATGCTTCAAGGTAAAAAGTAATACGCTAATCCTTTGTTTAAGTTTAAATTCATTGAGTTTTAGGCATTTAAACACTTATTTAACAAGCAATTTTCAAATGCATTTAAATATCTTGCATTTGGGATGGAAATGTGTTGGCTAGCCAAATAGCGTAGCACGTTCGTCTTTTTTGCGCCAAATACTCGAATATATATAGATTTTTTTCAGATTTTTACTGGGATTCCGCCGCCAAATTTGACTGATGTTTTGCTACACACATGAGTAGTTTTAAAAGCATTTTTCTTTTCAAAATAATTTGAGTATGCTCTTTAAGGAGACCTTCCCTGTGGTAACAATTTTGTTTTTGATTTTTTCTTTTTTATTTCTAACTCTTCCATCATGTGACTTACAGACGAAACTAGCAGATGTAATTTTAAAAATGATGGTACTTATGATTTACATGTTATATGTTTATTTGTGATTTTTGAGTTCACTTTTGTCGCCAAACAATTTAATTTTAAGCCAAAAAGATGTAAGCGTGAATTGGGTTCAAAAGATGTTTACAATAATGGTGATTTTGTAAGTGTACGAAAGCATTTTTTGAGTATTTTTTTAAATTCAAATGTACAATATATAAATAGTAATTAATATTTTTAAAATGGAGTCAGATATTTCAATTTTAGTATAAATGTCTCCCACACACGCACATACATACTGTAAAATAATTTAATTTTAGACATTTAAAAAAATTCTCATCATACTTTACTGCGAAAGCATGTCGGTTTGTTTTCTCCAAATTTATAACTTTTATAACCTCGAAGCCAGATTAGCTAATATTGACCATTCTTTTTTAATAAAAAAAAAACATATCGCCAATTTCCCCTATACAAACGTTCAATGTTTGCAATAATAGGTAGTAAAGAATAGTTCTTAAGAAAATGTAAGCAATTATGCGTTATTTCTATCACGAAAAAAGACATTTTGCAATAAAATTTGCTTTCAAAATCACTTTTCGATATTCCATTCCATTCGTCATTTTTTTTATATCTTCCCTTCTTTTAGAAATGTTATAAAAAGATATTGGATAAATCTTCCATAATCAGCCACCTTACAATTGGCGAATTTACTGTATAGTGTTGGAAGATTCGTTTATATTTGAAAGTAACCGTGGACGGTAAATCCGATTTCAGAAGATCATGCGAAATTTGTACTTTTAGTAATTAGCGATTAATAAATTTATGTTTTTTTAGTGTGGAGCAAACGGACAAAAGAAGATTTACTAATAGCATAGCTGCCAAATTTTACGCTTTTTTGCTACCACTAAAATTTAGCAGAGATTTTCGTATTGTTCAATCGTGAGATTTCGACAATTAAATAAGTCAATATTTACTATAACATTTTAGTGGTAGAAAGAAAGCGTAAAAGTTGGCAGCTATGTAATAGATATTTTTCATGTGCAGTTATTTTAATATCATTAAAAAAGCATTAATTTGAATGTACAAAAAAAGTTTTTCAAATGCCAAAGGTGGCCAATGGAACAATATTTGTTCATTTAGCCTAGGTTTTTTTTTTAAAAGTACCTCAAATTCAATTAAAATTTCAATCATTATAAAAATTTGGCTGATGCACAGCCCGAGCAGCTGATCGTAGTGACGAATTTTAGGTTTATTTTACTATCACTAAAAATTTAAAATTATAAATTTTAAATGAATGAATAGTGAATAGTAAATAGTGAATAGTAAAATGTAGTGAATAGTAAAGTAGTGAATAGTAAAGTAGTGAATAGTAAAATTTATTTTACTATTCACTACTTTGAATGTACAAAAAAAGAAAAAGAAAAAAAAAACTTTCAAATCCCAAATGTGGTTAATGGAACAATATTTGTTCATTTACTCTAGGTTTCAAAAAAAGTACCTCAGATTCAAATAAAATTTCAATAATTAATAAAGGAATTTTGGCTGATGCACAGCCAGAGCAGCTGATCATAGTCACAAATTAAAGTTTTTAGTTTTATTTAGGCAACAAACTGATGAATAATGACGTCTTGAAAATAAAAGCATGCTTATTTCTCCGTCTTATTACGCTCATTAGAGAAATGCGAAAAACATCTTCGGTTTGCCAAAAAGATTACTACTAAATATTTTGCATAACTAACTTTACTTATCATTTGCAAAGAGTTTTGATAGCGAAAGATCAAAAATCAATGAACAGCAATTTGACATTATTTAATAGAATGTAGTTTGGAGCGTAATTAACCCTGTTTTGTAGCTAACTCTGGTACATTTTTAGCCATACCGTTACGAACATTTCTAATGTTTCACATCAAACTTGGTTGTGGATCCGATTACAGATGATTGGGAAGATTTAATTGAATGAAAACTAGAGGTTTAGTTTTCTGTTTGAATTAGTTATCGAGGTTATTTTCCTAGGTTAATAGTTGCATGATTAAAACTGGTATGTAAAAAGAAACGGCAGTTAAAATGACATTATTTTAATTTTATTTACACAATTCCGCTTTAAATATCCACTTTTACATGATTCACATATTTTAAAATATAAAAGTTAAATACTGTTTTGATTGTATTTACTCTACTGGAAATCGAAGATAAGAAACTGTAGAGAAAACCAGCCAAAAGAAGACGTATATTACCAAATATAATATAACGTAGAGGGAGATTGTATTTATGTTTTCAGATCAGCACAAAGTACCAAGCTGAGAAGCCCGGAGTAAAAGACCTAACAAAAGAAAGTGAATAACCCGAACATTCTGTAAGTTAAATGGTCAATCTCTGACACTCATTGTAATTCTCTCTTTTTTAGTAATATGATGATATGATCGTAATGGCCGCATTTCCCTCCCAAACTCTACATGATGTGCTAAAGAATTGCTTCTGAATTGCCCGTATTTCGTCTAACGCATCAGATAATATAATAGCACAATTGCGTCCGATGCGTATTCAGAAAATGCAGAAGGATCTTCCAGGTGAAGGTCCATATTAATTTAAAATACAGGGTCGGATTTTCCATTTCGTTTGATTGAAGGTTAATTTGAAAAATGGTCCAGCGCAGCGGGCTCAGCCTGCTAGTATATAATAAAAGAATTCACAACAGATGTACAGAATCCTTGTTATAATACTGGATACAAAAAAAAAACCATAAAAAGAAAGTGTCACTGAAATAATCGTTATACAGTTAACTAACTAGTCTCGATAGACCATCTGCATTTTTTAACTGCGCACCTGGGCAGTGTGAAATATTTATGTTATATCTTTGTAAAGATAATGCCCATCTTTGTAATTTTGCAGACTGAGGTGCAGATTTCTGTAAATATACCAAGGGATTATGGTCAGTTATTAACTCAATTTCAGCACCAAACACATAAACTTCAAATTTCTTTATTGACCATACCACAGCATACGCTTCACGCTCGATGGTTGATCAATTTTGTTGCGCCTTAGAGAACTTTTGGCTGTCAAAACTAATAGAGTGCAAATTTTCTTTCTCATCCCTTTGCGACAGACAAGCACCTACTCCATAAGAACTGGCATCACACTGAATAGTACAAGACTTTTTAGAATCTGGTGTGTAAATCTTAGGGGCTTCACACAACAAGCGTTTCAAAGTTTGAAAAGCTTTTTCTTCAACATCAGACCATGGAATGATCTCAGGAATTTTCTTTTTCGTTAAGTCGGTTAAAGACTTAGCGATTTCAGCGTATTTTTTTATGTAATCGCGATAATAATTAAATAAACCCAGTGCACTTTTAAGAGGTGTTTTGGTTTTAGGTGATTTTATCGTTTCAATGGCACGTAACTTTTCTGGGTCTGGTTGATGTCTACCTGCTCCTATGAGATGACCTAAATATTTGATTTGGGTTTTTGCGAAAGAAAATTTTTTGACATTTACGGTGAACTTAAGTTCAGTTAATTTAGACAGAACAGCGTCTAGATGTTTCAGATGAGTATCCCAGTCACATGAAAAAATAGCAATATCATCTAAATATGCTTTACAATATTTACGGTGTTCACCCAGAGCATCGTTGATTGATTTCTGAAACGTAGCAGTTGCGTTGCGCAATCCGAACGGCATGACTTTCCATCGGTAAGAAGCACGATGAGTTTTAAAAGAAATGAGATCTCGACTCTGTTCTTCAAGCGGAATTTCCCAATACCCTTTTAAGACATCTAAACAGGTAATTCTGTTAGCACTTCCAATTTCATTGATTAATTCAGTTGCGTTCTCCATAGGATAATCAAAAGGTATTGTCACTGCATTCAATAGACGAAAATCTATACATAAACGCATGCTACCATCCTTTTTAGCAACACATACGACATAAGCTATTTCAGCCTCACTTTTTTTTATATAAGTCTTAAATGCTCTAACTCTTCTATTTGTTTTTCAACTTCATTTTTTAGTGATTCCGGAGTTTTATAAATATATGGTTTCTACCTTTCCGCACCCGGTAATAAACGAATTTTATGTGCTCCGACTTTTGCAACTTGAATTTTACCAGGAAATAATGGTGCATGTTTTTCTAGAAGTTTACTTAATTCTAATTGTTTCTTATCCTCCAGATGACTAAGGTCTACTTCAATGTTAGTTTCATTCAAAGTATTAGCTTTATTTGGTGTGGGGTGAATTTCACCAAATTCAACATCATCCTCAAAAATGACTCCAACAGTTTGTGCTCTTGCATTAAATTTTCTTATTTTATTTGCATGAACGTGTCTTATACTACCATCGGGGAATTTCACTTTATACGAATGGAGATTTATTCTTTCAACTATTTCACCGGACCCTGTCCATCTAGCATACAATTTATTAGTAGAATCTGGTATGAGCAAATATACTAAATCACCTGTCTGAAATTCTTTCATTCTTCTTCAACGATTGAAATAGCGGGCATAATTTTCTTGTTTTTCTGATGTGGTTAGTGATGCAAGGTCAGCGGTTCTTTCCAAATTTATTTATAATTCTTGCAAATAATCTATTTCTGAACTGCTAAGATTCAGTGGCAAGGGTATTTCACCTGACCACGAAGACTTTAATACTGCCAAGGGGCCTCTAGCTTCCCGACCATACATGAGCTTAAACGGTGACACGCCAGTTGTACAATTTGGTACCTCACGATAGACAAAAACTAAAAAGGGAATATGTTTATCCCAATTAACAGGATCTGTACGAATTACGTGATGTAATATTTGCTTAAACACCCTATTAAATTTTTCTATCGCACCATTTGAGGCAGGATATGATAGAGTTGAGAAGCGAGGTGAGGTCCTTAACCGGTTCTCAAATTCTTTAGTCAATTCAGATCTAAAAGTAGTGGCCTGGTCCGAACATATAACTTCAGGCATTCCAGTACGCATAAAAATATCTAGTAAAGCATCACATGCTGCTTTCGCGGACAGACTCTTTAATGGAACAACTTCCGGCCATTTAGTATTTTGATCAATTAATGTCAGACAATATTTATGTTTCCTACCTGAAGGTGGCACAAATTCACCTATAACGTCAATTTTTACGGTGTGAAAAGGATATGATGGACGAACAACAGGTGTTATGGGAATTCTATCAGTTTGTTTATCGGGGCTCTTCAACTGACAGTTTTTACACGTTTTACAATAATTTTCTGCATCTCTTGAAACATTCGGCCAATAAAATGATAATTTAAACCTTTCTTTAGTTTTCCGCATTCCCAAATGATTTCCAAAAATTGAATCATGAGCTAATTGGAAAACTTTATTTCTATAACTCTCTGGTAATATGAGCTGATAAATTTTATCTCCACAAATACTCTCCTTATGAAACAATAAATCATCCCGTATCAAAAAATTATTTTTTTTCCTAAACGAGCGTCTTTGAAAGAATTATTTAAAGTTAGACATTCTTTTTGTGCGATACGAAACTTATTATACTCTGACAGTTCATTCTGATCATTTTGTAATTTATTCGTCAAAATAAAGCAAACATCATAATTTGAATTCAGATTCCCCTTCACGGCTGAACTATTTTTAGATTGACCTTGCACCTGCGATGAACTACTGCGCAAGTTTTCATTTTGAAGCAATCCGATTAAAGAATTATGTACATCGGGAGTGATTAAACAAGGAACATTTAAATTTTCAGTCAAAGCGAAAAGTGTATTTAATCATACATAAATTCCGTTGTCTGGCGACTTATAACTAACAGGGATTGTTGCCAAATCTGCACGTATTCTTTCTTTAAAGGCCGATTCTAAAACAATACTTCCTTTAGTTTCGATTTTCAAATTGGGAATTAATGAGGTATTTAAAATATTGATCTCTGTACCTGAATCCACAGTCGCTTCATTTTGCTTTCCTTCAATATAAAGAATGATTTTGTTTAAAGGATAAAAACTAATTTCATTTAATTGATCGTTAGTTTGTAAATGTATGGAATTAATATTAGTGACTACCGCATTATCTTTCGAGTACAATTTATTTTTATCTCCTTGCGGTTTAGACTTTTTCTGACCCTGATCATCATTTTGTTTACTTTCTTTATCATATTTATTTCTTCGATTCGGTAAAAATCTAGCTAGGTGAGAAGACGAATTGCAAATATAACAATCACGTGATTTTGAGAAATATTTGTTCTCAGATGGAATTTGATTTTTCTTTACTTGTGGCGGAACATATTTAGTAGTTTCATTATTTATTTCACGATAAGTAGACGTTTCTCAAATTTTGTTTCATCAAAAGATCTACCTTTTGCAGTAAAATAAATATCACAATCTCTTGATAACTGATCAGGCAAAAGCCATCTTTCTCCCTGTTTAACTGCAATATGAGTTGAAACCTCGCTATCCAATGTTTCAAAAATTTTATCCGATATTATTAAGTTAATAAGATAACCAAAATCTTTAACATTACGAATTTTACAATAATGTAGAAAACAGGATCTTAATCGCGAAGCAAACTGCTGATGTGTTTCACCAGGTAATCTTTTAGCGTTTCTAAAATTTTGTAAAAAAAAAAGAATGGAGATGGTTCGTATTATTTCAAAATTAAAAAAATTAATTTTATCATAATCTTTCAAATCTTCATCATTAATATATACAAGAACATTTCCTGCTTTCTCGCCTATTAATGTCAATAAGATTTCAGATTTATATTCCTTAGGAACATTTTTATGCTTAAATGCTCTTTCTAAAGTACCAAAGAACAGATTCCATGTTTCGTTTTTCTTAGGCACTGAAATAGCCAAAACTTGAACTTCTTTTAAAAGTTTATGTAACGATACTGATGTGCTTTCCCCTTCATTATGGGACAAATAATTCGTTTCCCGTTTGTTGTTGCAAAAGCAATTTATTTATTTCCTCTGCATTTTCCCGCTCTGTAACTGTAGTCGATAAAAAATCAGTTACAAATTCTTTATCTTTTAAATTTTCTTTAGATTTCAGTAACAAATGTTTTAAATCAGCTACTTTCAAACCCGAATCAGCTTCTTCGCCGATTTCTTGCAAAACAATAAGCAAATCTGCTTTGGTGACGTTCTTAAACATTTTAGAACAAAATTATCTTATCACACAATTAAAAGTAAAATAAATTGCTCACCTCTATTTAGTAATCCAATAAACACATTTTTACTTAATTTGTAGAACTATCTCTGGTTGTCGGAAGATGATCGTGCTATGATGTCATGACTACCGAGGATGGCACCAGAAATTGGATATTAAAGGTTTATTAAAAACAAAATTCTATTTACAAGTATTTACACTGGCCTAAAAATATATACACTTTGACTACCATTTATAAATAACAATACTCCACACAAACTACCTATATCAATCCTCAAAACCAAACCAATATTATCTCGGATGCCTTCCCGCATCCTACACATACGACGACAACCAACACAACTGTCAATCTCACCTCTTCACTTCGATTCACTTACCGTTGGGAGACGGTCTCTTCACTTCGCTTTACGTTACAGGATAAAAAAGAAGGTTGGTTGCATGACAGAGATATTCTTTAAACTTCAGTAAATCTATTTGGATAGCTACGATTAACATTATTAACCCATTAACCGCCAAATCTATTACGATAGAAATTTTCAAATTTCTTGTTGAAAGTAGTTTCCCACCACAAATTCAGTAAGGTAAATTTCGCTTTATTAAAATAGCAAAATTCCTGCCAATAAATAAGACATTTTTGTAAATTCTAAGATAGTGGTTCAAATGTAATTAATTCACTGCTTGAGCAATTATTTTGACTATTGCGTGAACGCAACGTCAGCGGTTAATGGGTTAACATAAAAGTAATTTTGTTCTCAATATAAAAAAAACGGACCCGAAATGGTTAAATATATGTAACAAGCAGGGAATTATTTTCTTTTATCTGCATTAACAAAAGAAACTTTTAGGTATTATTTATTACCTTAAAATAGTTTTCTACGTTAACCTGTTCAGTGATAAAATATTTCTGTTTCTAAAATTTTAAAAGGAATAGCACAAGGGTTTACGAATATATTTACTTCAAATTAACCAAAAAGCTTTTTTACAAATATTATAAAAGTTAATTTTATCAAAATACTGTACAATAGTGGCACTTGGGGATAAAATATATAATGAAATAAACAATGTATCGCTACCTTTGAAAGGATTAAAGGATGACCCTCCATAAAGCAAGTTTTTGAACCAAAATATGGCTTAACACTTTAGTGCGTAACTTTGCATATACGCAAACAACAGTGTTTTGAATTTAATACATTTTTTTTAAATTCGTATAAACCTAATTCACCCTAGAAAATTTAAATTGCAATATTTGCTTCAATTTAATAACACATTCAATTTAACTAAAGCAAAAATAACCATTGAAACTTTCTGGTGAAATTTTGATATTCTCTAAACTACGTAATTTCTGAACGTATTCTATCATGGGAATTTAACCCCTTAACGCTCGATTTAAATTACGGTTAAAAAATTCAAATTGCTTATTGGCACCACTTTTATGAAAAAGAAATATTCACCTTATTTAATGACAGGAAAAACGATACTAAAATATAGCCAATTTCACTACTTTATAAAACTGGTGGGAATCAAACAATTTGAGTAAAAGACACAACCCGAGAATATGATGGGAGCGAGAATTAAGGGGTTAAGGGTTAAAGTTTAAATTTTATAAAATAATACAGGGCTCGCAGCGTTCCTAAAATTTTCGCACTTTTCTACCAGTATTTTAAATCAAAAGTCTTCATGGCAGATTCCATTAACATCCACAATAGGTATTATCGTTTTAAAATTGTGATAGGAAAGTGTGAAAATTGTAGGAACGCTGCGAGCCCTGTACATACTTATATAAACTATATACGTATATAAAATAAGATATTTGGAGTCGTACTTAATAACTACTTGAGGGGCGGTGGGATAAAATATATCCCACCTAATTTAAACAACATTCTCACCAGAAAATTTTACCTAAATTTTATATTTTTAACTTTAGAGGGCAATCGTTGAAAAATTGCGTTTCCTTATTTAAAAATAAAAATTATCGATTATTACGGTGAGAATTCAATATTTAGAGACATTTTTGCTTGCCCCTCAAGGGGTGAAAATATTTACTAATTTGCCACATTTTAGTGTAAAACAGCCACACGACAGTATTTTTTTACTTGTATTGCAGGTGTGCAACAGAAGAAAAGTTTGACGTATTATATGAAAAATGTATCTCTGATTTTTTTTTTTTTTTCTTGTGTAATAAACCTTTCAGAGAATCATATATAATTTTTTCGAATAAAAAAACCCACTCATTGAAGATCTAAGAATGAATTACGTTCTACTTATTTAATAAACTTACAATACTATTTTTAAAATGAATGATCATCACATAAGTTTAGCCAATATTTTTACCTAATTAGCAAAATGTCTATAAAGTTAAGATATGTAAAAAGTATACCCCGTTGGTAATAAGCCCTGATTCTGAGGACACTTTATCTTCAAACTCATTCAATTTCTCAAATGATTCCGAATGTGAAAGAATCCCAGAATGAAAAAAAAAACTGCAACCAAATTTGAAAAAATACAAATATAGCTGGTTAAAATTCCATCTTAGAGGTCATTCTCCTAAAAGTGCACTATTCCAGTCCCACAGCGTTTTTCAGTATTTGACATAATATTTTTGAATTAATTTATATTTTCTATTGATAATGGAAGAATACTAAATGTGTTGTGTTCATACATTTTTCATAGTTACTTTATAGTTTTTATTTCTTAGTTCACAGTATGTGAGATCTCACCACCGTGTCACGTCTTAAACCCAATGTTACTGAGGTTGATTTGATTACTAAGGTTTGATTGCTTATTTAATTGAAAAAAAAATAGTTATATAGTAATTGTTCAAGCTGCTACTATCTCAAGAGCTTTCTAACTCAGGATAGTAAATTACTTTCTTTGTGTTTTCGTTTGTTTTCTGAGTATGGAAAGCAATGTCACACAATAAATTCTCACTCCCATGTTCCAAACATTAAGTTCCATTTTTTGGATAACAAATTGAAATATTATCAGCACATTTTTTCCTATGATGCTAAAGTTAGCCATTACGTTTGCTTATGTTAAATTGTTATAAGTCAGAAAGTTGTTTTTATTTTCAGGTGTTAGATTTTGTTATAAAAATGCAACCATGGTTATTGGAGTTTCTTGCATCCGTGAATTGTAATTCAAAGTGACTAAATTAACACTAATAATATATGCTTATATATTGCTTATGTAATTATATCAGCAGATGTTGATTTAAGGAGGTCCAGGACACATTTTCAAAAAAAAATTATTTATTGAGTTCAAATTTTGAATTTTTTTGTGATGGTTAACCATATCATTTGTAAACAAAATCAAATGATAAAACTTCTCATAGCTTTTTTAACCCCTTGAGGGGCGGTGGAATATAATTTATCCCACCTACGATTAATAAAGATTCGCACCAGAAACATTTTATGAAATTTTACTTTTCTAACTGGTGAAGAAAAGTAGTAAAATTGCTTTTCCTTATTTTGAGATAAAATTTTTCTAAATTTCTGGTGGGAATTCAGCATTACACAAACGCAATCGCTTGCCCCTCTAGGGGTTATAAAATTTTTAAATTTAAAATTTATTAAAAAAGTAGAATAATTTAAAATCGTTATAACGCGAAATATTATTTGTAGAATTTAAATTGTTTTTCATTTAAATAAACAGAAATATATATATTTTAATTTAGAGCCAGCATTTAAAAAAATATTAACTTTGAAAAAAATAAAAAATATTTGACGAAAAAATTACAAAAAAAGTGGTGCAACTTTAAAATAAAAAATCCTATTTTCAAAAGTAATTTTTTTTTTCAAATATGCTGGCTCAAAAGTAAAGTAAAATAATTGAAAAAGATAGGTTCCGAGTTTCAACCCTGTATCTTTAACGGTTCTCAAGTTATAAGAATCTAAATATGAGAAATGGTGAAAAAACCTATGATGAAGAAAAACGCAATTTCACAAAAACTCGTTTCCTTGACAACCATAGCTTGAAAGGCATATTTTGAAAACAAACCAAAACGAAAAAATTAATATTTCCTGTTCTAATTAAGATAGACACATGATTTAAAAATCATTTTAAGTTGAAAACGGCTATTGAAACTGTCCTAATACAGGGTTCGTACGCATCAGGGGAATCAGGGGATTTTAGGTGTTTTAGTACCAGAAATTTCGTGAAGTACTGGTCGCTATATTTGAAGACAGGCTTTTTTTCGTTAAAAATGGCAAATATTACTTTACGAATGTTCTGGTATAAGGTCCTTGAAGCGTACGAACCTTATAATATAAAAAATCTGAAACCGAAATCAAACTAGTCGTTGGGGGCCACCGTAATACTTACACATCATGGATATAGATAATATAAAATATGAAAATAAAACATGTGATATTTGCTAAGCATTGTACCATGTTACTTTTATTCATAATTTAATTTATTTGGCCTTCCTTAAATATAATTAATACAACCCCTTAATCCTTTGAGGGGCAAACAATTACGTTTGTGAAATGCTGAATTCCCACCGGAATCTTTGAAAAATTCTATTTCAAAATAAATAAAAGCAATTTTTCAGCTTTTTTCCACCAAAATTAGAAAAGTAAAATTTAATAAAATTTTTCTGGTGTAAAACTTCATTTATCGTAGGTGGTATATACTATATACCGGTGCCCCTCAAAGGGTTAAGCTAATATTACTTTTTGTTGCATTAAAATATCTCAATTTGTTGATTTTCTGTAAGCAAGTAAACGCTATTGGTTTACAATGGAAGTCTATGGGAATTTGGCGAAATATTAGAGATACCGCCAATTTGGCGTCACTTTTTGCGACTCATTTTGGCCGCCAAACTTGGCGGTATTTGGCGACAGAACAGGGTCCCCCCTATGGTAAACCCCCTTATAGGTATGGAGAGGCATTAAATGCTTGACATATACGATAAGCCATTATTGGCATTTAATCTTATAGTTTGGCGATAGTTTTTTGGTCGGCGGGATAATCGAGTAGTACCGAATTGCGTAAAAGAAACATCCTTATAAATCGAAATATTATAATCCTATTAACTAACAGTTTACTGCGTCGGATTAAGCGTCTCATTTCCAATTAAAATACATCTTTGAATTGAAATTTGAATGAAATACAGGGTCATGAAAAATCAAAGAGTGTGAAAAATAGAATTACAAATATCTCGGCAACTAATTATCCGATCGAGTTCATTCATGATGCAAAATTTATGTTTTTTTTTGTTGTTTTTTTTTCTTTTTATTCACTCCATCAAATAAACAATTTCGAAAATTTTTGTATACCTTTTATCAGAACGAATAATTCAAGAGTCCGAAAAAAATAGTTCCGGTTAATCGAGGTTACTGATATTTGATAGGCTTCTTTCCATTATCACTCCCTAAGTACAAACCGAATTTCAAGTCTCTATATCAATTTGTTCAGGAGATAGAGACACACACACATACAGACGGACGGACAATTTTTTTTTCTAAAAATATGTTTTTCGGAATCTCCAGTGTCTGAAACGTGTAAATCCGTCAAAAAAATTTCCGATTTTTAAAACGATTACAAGACTTACCCTATACTACGTATGATGGGTAAGTAAAAAGTATAATCTAGCTCGGTAGTAAGTCGTCCTCAACTTTCTCATGCAAAAAATCATTCGAAAATATTAAAATAAATGCGAGAAATTAGAAAAAAATGTCCCCTTAGACTTAACATTAGCGTTTTCCCCTCTTCCCGTGACTGAAGTAGCTTCTTAACATTAGACTTCAAATGTATGTGTGTGACTAGCGTAGACTCTTATACGCAAATCTTATAATAATTTAAATTGAATTAATATAAGTTTGTCACCGTTTATTTCTGGCAAGTACTTCATTTGGAAGCTGTTTTCCATCAAGACGACTTAGTAAAATAGAGGGCAATAGGCTAATGTTCCTATGGAGAAAACATTAGACAAAATACTCTTCGGACCACGTACAGAGATCATACGTGGATGTTCGCAATTGTAATTTCATTAGATTACGGTAGAAATCGACGATTGTATACACAAGTGCTTCATATTATATAATATTTAGCAAAATTAAATATTCCTGTATTACTACTAATAATAATGACAGTAATATTAATAATAAAATAAAACATGTAAAAATATTTAGACAGTGCAAATAAATGAATAGAATCGTGAAGGTCTAGTTTATCATATGACTAAATTCAACCAAATTATTAAAATACTCATGAGTGTTGACATATTTAATAAATCACATAAACATATTTTAATCCCTTTAAAGCATTTGTTCGGAGTGACGATAATATTGATATATTGTAAAAGTGTTAAACACTTACTGATACAAACACTTATTTAAAAGATGGTAACTTGAATATCTTAATGCTGTTGACAGTGTAAGCTGACAATGTTTGCATTTCTTGATTAAAAGAGACAAAGCCTAGGACGATCTCCATTCGGGCTAGTTTTTAATTTTTCGATTTTCGTTTCAGAAAAATTGAAACTGTCATAATATAAAAAAAAAAAAAATCTGCCACCGAAATCAAAAAAGTATAATCTAGCCCGGATGTAAGTCGTCCTTAGCTATTCTATGCAAAAAATCATTCAAAAATATTAAAATCAAGGCGAGAAATTTGAAAATAACGCCCCCATACACTTAACATTAGCGTTTTTCTTTCTTCTCGTGACTGAAGTAGCCTCTTAGGAGCCTACACTAGTCACTCAAAAAGACCCAGATGATAATGTTAATCCTATGGGAAAATTATTTTCAAATATCTCGCTTAAATTTTGATATTTTCGAATGATTTTTTTTTTTTTTTTTTTTTTTTTTTTTTTGCACAGAATAGCTGAGGATCCTGTGCAAACAAAAATCATTCGAAAATATCAAAATTTAAGCGAGATATTTGAAAATAATTTCCCCATAGTATTAATATTATCATCTGGGTCTTTTTGAGTGACTAGTGTAGACTCTTAAGAGCCCACTAGAGTCACGGCAAAAAAGGAAAACGGTAATGCAAAATCTATGGGGGCGTTATTTTCAAATTTCTCGCTTTGATTTTAATAATTTTGAATGATTTTTTTGCATAGGATAGCTGAGGACGATCTACAACCTGGCTAGTTTTTACTTTTCGATTTTGGTTATACTTTTTTTATATTTGGTAGTTTCAATTTCAGAACCGGTTCAAACCGATTCCGAAAGTAAAAGAAAATTAAAAAGAAAAACCTGAAACCAAAATCAAAAAAGTAAAAACTAGCCCGGATGTAGATTGTCCTCAGCTATTCTGTGCAAAAAAAAAAAAAAAAAAAAAAAAAAAAATTGAAAAATTCAAAATTTAAGCGAGATATCGGAAAATAACTTCCCCATAGGATTAACATTATCATCCGGGTCCTTTTGAGTGACTAGTGTAGACTCTTAACTCTAGATTTCTAACGTAAATGTGTGACTAGAGTACACTCTTATATGCAAATCTTGTAATAATTTAAATTTAATTAAAATAAGTTTGTCACTGTTTATTTCTGGCCAGTACTTCATTTGGAAGCTGTTTTCCATCAAGACGGCTTAGTAAAATAGAGGGTCCTATAGAGAAAACATTAGACAAAATTCTCTTCGGACCACGTACAATTATCATACGTGGATGATCATAGTTATAATTTCATTAGTTTACGTTAGAAATCGATGATATCATGCAAGTGCTTCGTATCGTTTAGCAAAATTATTACTACTAATAATAATGGCAATAATATAAATAATAAAATTAAACAAGTAAAAATATTCAGATAGTGCTAATAATTGAATGGAATCGTGAAGGTCTAGTTTATCATACGACTAAATTCAACCAGATTATTAAGATACTCATGGGTGTTGACACATTTAATAAATCACCATAAACATATTTTATTCCTTTTAAAGCATTTGTTCAGAGGAACCATAATGTTGATATATTGTAAAAGTCTTAAGCACTTACTAATACAAACACTTATTTAAAAGATGGCAACTTGAATATCTTAATACTATTGACAAGTGGATGCAGTGTAAGCTGACAATGTTCGCTTACTGATTAAAAGAGATAAGGTTAATGCTTGGATACGTTTTCTCGCTCTTCGAAATAATGATTTCTATAGCACACATATGTCAGTTTATCTATTGTGTTCCTGAAGTATTCCATTTCACATTTGAAGATAAGATAAGCTTTGTTGTGTCAAGTTAACAGAATTTTAATCCAGTGTTCGGAACAAACTATTATTTCATTAAACGCCATTACTTATTAATAGAAAATTATCGATTACTTAACGATTGTACATGATGCATCACATTGTATTTAACAAAAGGAAATATTAATGATGATAATTTTGATAATAACAGTAATAAAATAATAATAATAATAAAATAATTACAAATTTATTAATAACAATAAAGATTTTACTAAATTGGACAGATTATTAAAAGATCGTGAATGTTGACACATTAAATAAATCCCATAAAATAGTTTATTAATTACAAGATCCTAATCAGTGTGTATAGTCAAGTTAGCAGTGAAAATGGAGTTGTGAATAAAGAGGAGGGGACATATAATGTACTGTCTACCATTTGTGAATGAAGTAACTGAGGAGGTTGTCACAAGATGGCGGATGCTATTTTTTAAAATCTGATCTTCAGTTTCTGATTACTGCCAGTGCTAACATCCCACCAGTAAAATTGAATAGAAAATTTCGTCATAATTAAGCGTCTTATTCGTGGAAATTTTTATTTCTATATGTTTTTACTGGTGTCAGCATGCGTTGTAAAACTGTCGATTTGTTTACCTGGTTGTCACTATATGGCGGAAACGCAAGGCCTAACAACCGCAAAAGTAAACTAGTAAACTAGTGCAAGTAAAAATGAAAATCTGTTTCTACCATTATTTATGACTGAAAATTTGTAATAATAAGGCTTTTAGATAAGTGGGAAATTCCTATATAAATTTACTGGTGGGAGTTTCAACTGGTGATAAATAACTGCTGCGATAGCGGTTACAGTTGAAGCTTCACTATTTTAAGGATGTGTCAGTTCCTTTTTATTAATAGTTCCATGGCAGTGAAACGGTGAAATGTCAATATGGACTTTCTCTCGTAGCTCTATAACTAAACAAGATATAAATTGTTCTACACAATAAAACCGTAATAAAAAGTTATCGATATAACAGTTTAAGTGCCATCAAAATATAGTATATATAGATTTATAAGTATAGAGGAAAAATCATTAGTTTAAAATTGTGATACTGGTGGTATATAGTAATAGTTTTAGCCCCTTATTAATACTCATATAATTCATGATTTTAATATCGTAATGCAGTTCACAAGTGGGTGAAAAAACAAACCGATAATTAGTTTCATCTGAAAATTAGGATGATACTTGTCGCAGTAGGAAATAGCTTAGAAACAAAAAGCACCTTTTTAAGCAACAGAACTATATAACCAATTAACTGCTAGGGATTTTTCAACGCTTTTGCTGAATTACGTTTACCGCCACAAATTATGAAATACAATCTTTGTTTTATTTAACCCCTTAACGCTCGAATTAAATTACGGTCGAAAAATTCAAATTGCTTTGTGGCACCACTTTTATTAAAAAGAAATATTCACCTTATTTAATGGCAGGAAAAACGACACTAAAATATAGCCAATTTCACTATTTTATAAAACTGGTGGGAATCAAACAATTTGAGTAAAAGACACAGCCCGAGAATATGACGGGAGCGAGAATTAACGGGTTAAGGGGTCTCAGGACTCATAAAATTGGAAGAAATGAAAACAATAGACCTTCTTCAACATTTCATATCTTAAAATGTATATGCTTTTAAAACAGAATTTTTATTGAGATGAAAGATTTAAGTATTTTCTTTCATTTCATGTATTTAAAGAATTTCAAGATACATAATTAGCATTTACAGGGGGCTCCAAACTGTCAGACCTTTGAAGAACAGAACATTGGTATAACAGCTTACGCGCAGTGTTACAAAATAAATTTTGCAGCTAGAATGAAAATTTTTTCACCTATTTATACTTCAGATTCTAGAAATTACACTGAATAGAAATATATTTTTATTTAAAGCATTTTTATATTTTAAATACAAAGTTTATTTAGCTAATACATTTTTTTTTTTAATTTCAACAGTATAATCACCAAAAAAATAAAAAATATATATTTGTTTTTAAGAATAAAAAGGCAATTTTAGATTAAGCTTATGAAGGCTAACATGAAGCATATGTTTTGAAAATTTCTCAAAAAAACATTCAGAAGTTTTTGAGATAGCCTGCGCATTATGCCCACAAACATCATTTGGGGGAAAATGATTTCAAAGTTTCGGAATCGCCGCTTCAGCTATTGAGCGGAATTCTAACATCCATAACTTCTGTTCTAATGGGAATTCCAATTAAACAATTATATCAAAATGTACACAATATATAGGAGTTTAATTTCTTTTTTTTTTTTTTTTTTTGAATATTTTGAAGTTTTAAGAGTCCGGAGAACCCTAAAAGGTTAATTTTGAATGGTCAGAGTTTGTGTTATTAATTAAGGCAAATTATCTTATTTGAAAATAGTTGTCGCTTGATAGTTAGTTTAAGGATGCGCATTTATTGTTAACACACTAGCAGGAAATGAGTTAACTAATGCAAAATTCATTTCGGTAGTATTCATCGTACCGTCATTAGTGCAAAGAAGGATTTACGTTTGGCAATATATATATATTTCAGAAGCGAAATCGAGGAATAAATTTAATGACAATTAGCATTAAAGGGAGCAGGCAATAGAAAATAAAACAGAAATATAGTAGTAATATGGAAAAATGTTAGTAGAAATAGAAATACGTGTACTATATAAAATTTCCAGCAATTCGACATCGCGCGATTATGCTATTCCAGTTTCTATATATGTTACAATATTAGATCTATCTTCGCAATTTTCCTGTACTATTCTAAATTACTTATCTATATTCACTAAATCTTTATTCTTAAATAATCTCTATCATAAATTCTGTTAAATTCTCTTTAATTTAATATCTCACTTGCCTAATCACTTAATTATTACGCTTTTAGTATTCTAATTAAATGTTCCATTTCCGATCTTTCGCATTTTAGACTGTTCTTTGGTAGCCATTTTTATTTTTATTCCAGCCAAGATTTACCTTAACGCGCTTTATTCGGGGTTCCTTTTTTTATTATTATTATCCCTCCACCCGCTCAGTCAGTACTCTTTCTCTATTTCTTTGCATTTCAATTGGTTTAGAGAGTGTACTACGTCAAAATTGTATTCCTACGCTTGGAGAGTAAAAAGCAGTTACGTACGATTCTCCAACAGATTTTGCTGAGTTTTTGAAATGTAAACTGCCCCTGGCTAAGTGTCTGACAAAATGACGTTCGTTCTAAAGATTTTACCTTTGTTAAATAATCAAATGATTACTATTGATCATAGATGTTTCTACATTGAAGTTATTGAGGACACTGCATCGTGAGTTGTGAGAACTACTGCCCGATCTTATTGAATAGAATCCTGTGAACAGTATTGCTTTCGTTACTCGTCACCTGGAGAAATCCCAATCTTCATTTCCATTCTTTTTGTCATAAGCCACTTGACTACCAATCATCTTTAATGAAAAATAATCATCGTATACAAAGATTAAGTTGTTCAATTAAACAGGCGAAGCTGTTGCTCTAGTTTCCTTTACTACATGTTCGTACATCTGTGCGTCAACCCCATGCTACATTCATCTTCTTCATCTACATCGCTATGAGATCAACGAATTTGTTTTCTCATAACAGGATTTATCGTAAAAGATAAGCCGGCAGGATTTTATTTGTATTATATATATTGGTATTATATATAATGGAATTATATGTAATGGATTATATATATATATATATATATACTAAGTTTAATTCAAGTATAGAAGTGGTTTAAGATAAAATTCAAGCTCAGTTAAAACCCCTTGAGGGGAGGCGGTATATATTATATACCACCAACGATTAATAAAGTTTTACACCAGAAACATTTTATTAAATTTTACTGTTCTAATTTTGGTGGTGGTGGGGTGGAAAGGACCATACAAGCAATATACTCGTAAACAGGAAACTGCCACACCGGCCATTTCAAAACCATCGACTCAACAACTAGTCTGCTTTTAATAAGTAAGTCGGGAATTGTACGTCAAACGTGGCAAATGACGTGCGTTCGTACTATAACTAGTTTTATCAATATTCTGATCTTGCTACAACAGTTGTTTTATTTTTATGCAAAAATGCATGAATAAAAAATTATTACGATTGTATATATTAAATTCATTAATACGGATATAATATGACTCCATCTTAAATAGTACGTAATCAGCATGGCAATTTAAATCATTAACTATCACGTGATATCATTGAATGAATTGCGTATGATGGGATTTAAAAGAATGAAAAAAGCTTTTATTAATATATATTTAGTTTTGATTCGATTTTCATAAAAAATTAACTGAGGGGACAAAATTTTGCAAAAATTTTATATATTTAATTTCAAGCCATTTGTTTGAGTAGTTTTTGCGCTCTTATATGCGGGCAGACAGACGGATGGACCAGACGAAGACTATCGGTGCTACGTATTTATATAATTACTAACGCACCTAAAAAAATAGAAGAAACATGTTAAAACTTGCTTTAACCCTTTGGGAAAGAGCGTCACGTATACGTGACGCAATAAAGTGCTCAGAATCTTTAATTATTCGCACCAGTTCTTTTTTTATTGTAAATTTTGACTTTATTAATCAGGGCATTTTCACGATTTAATTAAGGAAAAATTTCTGTTTTGAAAACCGGTAATAAAAGATTAAAAATTCTGTAAATGACGCTCGTCGCGAAGGGGTTAATATGATTTTGATCAAATTACAATACATTAATGTAATGTATACCGATGCTTCGTGTTCTATTCAACAAAAACAAAAACAAATAATATTGATACTACTAGATTATAATAATAATAATTTTAAGAAGAAATATGTTAAATTCCCTCGCTAGTATAAATACATTATTAAAATCTTGAAGCCTATACTATCAGATTGCTGCTCGGTCCAGGTTATTCAAATATTTTTGATGTTAATAAATTAGATAAATCACTGTTAGATAAATTACTTTTTCGTTATAAAATCATAGTTCAGAAGATCTATAATTTTCGCATATCATTGCCATTCATACAAATTTGTTTTAACTATCCGCTATTTATTAATAGCAATTATCATATTCGAAAATAAATAAAGCGAATATTCCTCTTGGGAAATAATGGTACTAAAAAACGAGAGGGTTCGCATTTGTTCGTTACTAATAATCACATTCAGTATAAGGGCCAATATCACAAAATATGGAAATTGCACTCCACACAATAAAATTTCTGTTTAATGTTATATAATGAAATTTTCTTTTTTACATTGTAATAAAAAATATTCTTAGAAGTATTTTCAAGAGATATTATATTCATATAACACAAAAATAAAGCAATTAAAAGACGTAAAATTTCAGATTGTCATTTTCCTGGCATGTCACAGTGTGACATGCCAGTGTATATGACAAGAACGCAATATATATATATGACAGGAAAAGGCGAAGTAAAAGGCTTTCTGCTATCATGTACAAATATATTCTTCTAGATTTTTTTTATTTCTAATTACTAATTATACCTTATATCCCCTTGAGGGTCAAGCAATTATGTTTGTGTAATGCTGAATTCCCACCGGAAAATTAGAAAAAAAATATTTCAAAATAAGGAAAAGCAAATTTACGACCTTTTTTGCACCGAAGTTAGAAAAGTAAAATTTCATAAAATTTTTCTCGTGTAAATCATCATTAATCGTAGGTGGGATAAAACATATCCCACCGCCCCTCAAGGGGATATAACATATATACATGTATGTGCAAGGTAACAAGTTTTGTATTTTACAAATCACTTTCCATAATTAAAATATGATTGCCACTGAAAATGAATGTCATTGTCCTAGCCTGCTCATTTTAGTTCTTTATGAGGTATAAAGATGGTGCTGCCGAATAATTCTTCTTGTTCTTGACGTAGTTCAAGTCAGACGAAGAAAAATCATTGCTACCAACAAGATCTTTTAAATATTTCTTTGAAAATAATGTGTTTAAAGACTTTGTAAAAAGTCAGTAGACTTTTATTATGTCATTTTCCTGACTTCTATAAATTACAAATAAAACTGATTATTACACTGAATTTGGGGGTACTATAGAGCAAACATGTTCCTTTAAACAAAATTAAAGTGTTAAAAAAAAAAAAAACTAGAATGTGAAAAATGTTTTAAAATGAAATTGTCATTATCCTGGCATACATATGATAAGAAAATGACACATAATTATAATTACATAAATATAAAAGTTAAACTCTCCAAACTTTAACAATTTTACATATAAATTCCTTTATTAAGCTGTTCAACCAACATTTAAAAAAAATAGAAGCTTTGAAAAGATTTAAATTTTCGAACATTTAGTTTTCAAAATCTCACATTTTGTGATATCTTGAAGTCTATGCTATCAGATTACTGTGCTAAGCATATTATTGAAATATTTATGGATGTTAATAAATTAGAAAAAAAAAATCACATAAAATCAACTTTTTCGTCATAAATTACTTTTCAGAAGATCTATAATTTTGATATATTATTGTCATTATTAATATTTTGTTTTAACTATCGCTATTTACGAATAGCAATTAACATCTCCGCCTATAAATAAAACGAATATTTCTCTTCGGAAATAGTGCTGCTCAAAATGAAAAGGATCGTATTTATTCGTTACTAATAATCATATATTGAAAGGAATATGACTCATCATACTGTTGACAAGTGAGTGAAGTACCAGCTGAATAACATTCTCATTTGTTGATTAAGAACGATAAGGTTAATGCTTGAATAAATTTTCTGACTTTGTGAAACATGATTTCTATAATACACATATGGCGCTTTATCTATCGTGTTCTTGAAATATTTAATATCACATGGAACAATGCGATAAGTATTGCTATATTAAATGAATGAAAGAGCTGTGACAAGACAAGTTCTTGGAAATAAATTACGGCTTCGTAGAATTTAAGTATTTAGTTATGAATGTATATACAGTGGTGTCGAAAATTGTGGACACTTTTAGGTAGCTTTCATTACAAAAAGTAAATAGCTACCTATTACAGCCGTCCGCAGGAAAACACTTTAGGAAATCTATAGGAATCTATATCTTTAGGAACATCGATATATATATATATATATATATGAATTGTGTAATGCTGTAACTCTCAAATTTTTGAGCCGAAATGGATGAAATTTTTGTGAGCATAGTACATACTAATTTCTCGTCCGAGTTCGTTGGCCAGCTTCATCCGGCATTTTGTTTCAAAATAGTGACTATTTGAATTTTTTATTTTTCTTTTTTGTTTTCTAACGTTATATACTTATAAAAAGATTTGCTTTCAGAAAAGGGAAACTCTTATGTATCATTTTAAAATTAATGTTTGAAACATTAAAATATATTTTAAAGAGTCACATAGTGTAAATTAACAACATACGTCATTTTAAAGAGAAGGTTAGGAAACCTAAAAATTTCCAAAAGTGACCACAAAATTAAAATGGCTGCCATTTTGAAACAAGATGGTGAAAGAAGTTCGTCACCGAACTCGGTCGAGACATTAGAATGTACTATGCATATGAAAAATTCCATCTAAATCGGTTCAAAAATCCGAGAGTTACAGCATGACAAACTTCAGATATATATACATATATATATAAGTCAGCATTTCAAAGGAGGGTAGTTTTGGTATCTGGGGGTCAAGATCGGCGAAAATAAGGCAAAAATTCTCTACGTGTTTTCCTTCGGACGGATGGAATAGGTAGCTTTTTACATTTTGTAAGGAAAGCTACCTAAAAGTGTCCAGAATTTTGGTCACAACTGTAGATGGCGAAAATTTTAATTGTAGTTTCATCTGTATATATAAAATATTTTATTTTATTTATTTATATATTTATTATTTTTTGAAAAAAAAAAACTGTGAAAAAAGCCGGGATGCATAGATTACATCATCAGTTCCAAGACCAAAATAAACACAAATAGGAAATATTAAATATTAAAATTAAATAGTATACATTGAAATTAAAATAATAAAACTTTGTAAAAAATCACCATAAAATAAAACAAAACAGAAGACGCGCTTCGAGCTAAAAACATAACAGCTCGTCATCAGCTACAGCAAACACGTGTCCGCATGCGACCAAGGTCAAAAATGAACTGGACTTCATTTTTGACCTTGTTCGCTTGGGAACACGTGTTTGCTGTAGCTGATGACGAGCTGTTATGTTTTTAGCTCGAAACGCGTCCTGTGTTTTGTTTTATTTTATGGTGATTTTTTACAAAGTTTTATTATTTCAATTGCTTAAAATCGCCAGTTTTCGGTGCTGTTTCGCAGTATATATTGAACTCTCGTTAATGCGTCTCCAGTTACGAGACACATCTCCGATTGAAGGCAATTTATTTTCCCTCATAAATGTATATGTGCAATTAAAGTTAAGAACTTCACGAAATATAATTTCTATAATAACACATGTGTCAATTTATGGATCATGTTCATGAAAATATTTAATATCATATGGGAAGATGCGATAAGCATTGCTATACTAAATAAATTATAAATCTGTGGCACGTTCTTGAAAATAAATTACGATTTCATAGAATTTAAATATTTATTTATGAATTATAATGACAATCCACATTTTAATTGTAGATTTATCTGTCAAAAATTATGTCATTTCATTTATTTATTTATTTATTCATTTATTTTTTTAACTGTGAAGAAATCCGTGATATATGTATTACACCATTACATAGCTGTCAACTTGAACGGATTTTCTTACCACTATAATTTTATAGAAATTTTTGACTTATTTAAAAGTTAAAATTGCTTGAATTTCGGTGATTGAATTAGCTAAAATTTTCTATTACATTTTAATTTTAGTGGTATTAAAAATCCGTACAAGTTGGCAGCTATGCCATTAGTTTCGTGTAAAAGATAAAGACAAACAGGGATTATAAAATAGTAAAATTAAACAGTATACATTGGAGATGCGTCTCCACTTAACTCTTTCTGGCGCGGAATCATCTATTTGTAAAATGATGAAATGATAGACTGACACCAGAAATTACAAACGAATTTATTAGAAAATAGAAATTTGCTTATTTTCCCGTACTTCAAAAAAGGAAAATTTTAATTAAATTTTCTTGGTGCCTTTTGTCAGTTTTGGAATTAAAATTAGGTGTATCTTTTTGTGGACACCTCCCGCTAAAGGGTTAAGAGAGGTTTCTAATTTTCACAAACTGACCTGGTACAGGAGGTGCCAATCTTCCATTAATCTTCCGTAATATATAAATTAATTTGATCAAGTTAAAAAACTATTCGAACCAGAAAATGTATTTTAAGAACATTTATTTATTTTATTTCAATGTAAGAAGGTGATACACTTTATGGACTTCATAATTGCGTAATACCTGAACCCATTATCCTCCAAAACTATCAAGGAGGAAATTTCAAATTTCTTGTTGATAGTCGTTTTCCACCACAAATTCAGAAGGATAATTTTTTCTTTATTAAAATCGCAGAGTTTCTGCCAATAAATAAGGTATATTTTTTAATTCTAAAATAGAGGTAGAAAGTAATTAATTTAAGCATGAGCCGACCATTTTGACAGTTGCGCCAACGTAACAACAGCGGGTAATGGGTTAACATCCAGTAGAGAGGTGATTTGCATTGATAAGAAATTGGTAAACCGTATAAAGAAATAAATGTTTAAACAATGAAGCTATGAATAAACAGGAGAAGACATTTAATGTACTGTCTACCAGTTGCGAGTGAAGTAAAGGAGGAGGTTGTCACAAGTTGGCGGCTGTTTTTTTTTTTTTTTTAAATCATATCAATAGTTTCTGATTACCACTTGCACAAACTTCCCACCAGTAAATTTAAATAGAAAATTTCGTTTTATTTAAGCACCTTATTCATAGAAATATATACATAAAAAATGATAAAATTTTCTGTTTGTTTTCACTAGTTTCAGTTTACCTTAGTATTATAATCTTTTCCCCTGAAACTGATAAGATGTTGTCTAGGTTCTCACAACATGACGGAAACGCAAGACCTGACTACAGCCAACGTAAACTTGTACCAGTAAAAATGAATACTTGTTTCTTCCATTATTCAGTGTTACCAGTGGTCTACTTTTTTAAAATTCAGATTTCTTGATTGACATCACTTTTTTGAAACGGTAAAATTCATTTTGTTTTTGCCTTAATTTAATATGTCATTAAAGAAGGCACATTTTACCATTTCAAAAAAGTGGTGCCAATCAGGAATCTGATTTTAAAAAAAAGTAGCCCATCTGGCAACACTGCCATTATTTAGGGCTGGAATTTTGCATTTAATAACGCATTTAATGAAGAAAATTTTGATTTTAATTTACAGGTGGAAGTTTCATCCGGCGGTAATCAAACCCTGCGAAAGAGATTACAGTTTAAACTCCACTATTTTAACCCTTTCAAGGGCAAAGCAATTCCATTGTTAAAGTGTTAAAATTAATGAGTGACACCGGAATTTGAAAACAAATTTATTTGTAAAAAAGAAAAAGCTATATTTCGCACACATAATAAACCGAAAAATTTTCTACAAAAATTCTGGTGCCATTGTAGCATTTAGGAATTAAGTAGTTTCATAAACATACGACCGCCCCTCAAAGGGTTAAGGACACGCCAGTTCCTTTTAATTAACAGTTGAAGGCAGTGTTTGCCAGTTTGGGAACTTTTTTGCCCCCGGATTGTTGATTGTCACCGCTTTTTTTAAATAGAAATATTCGGCCTACTTAAAAATAAATCCGTATAATCGAGGTTACTGATATTCAATAGACTTCTTCCGATTATTACATTCTGCGAACACACCAAATTTTAAGTCTCTATCTCAATTTGATCTGGAAATAGAGCGTTTACAGACACACAGACAGACGGCAATTTTTTCTCTAAAAATATGTTTTACGGAATCTCCCAGTCACTGAAACGTGTAAATCCGTCATTTTTTTTTTTTTTTTAATTTTCAGAAGCGATTACAAGTTTTAACCTATACCACGTATAATGGGTAAGTAAAAGGGTGTAATTAAAAAAAATATTTATTTACCGCTAACAAACGCGAGAGATTACTTTAATTAAATTAAGTTAAAATGTGTAAGTATATAATGTCTTCGCATATTTCGTTTATCCCGAGTACTTTATAATTTCATATTAATTAAACTGTCTTTAATTTGTTTTGTTTTTACTAAAATTGTAAAACAAAGAAAATAGTTGTTTCTTTTAGCATAAAGTTGGGAACATATCTACTTTCTGTTCGGACTAAATTCATTTTATTTAACGGAAGAGATATTTTACACCACTGAAAGGTTTGGGTTGTCTAATACGGTTAAGTGTTTTTGCGGAAAACAAATGAAAACCTCTTTGAAACACCGCAAAAACGTATGTTCACTATAGTAAAAATATCTACAACATAAATCTTAATTTAACACCGTTATTTTATTCAATATTATATTTAGAGCATTCGATTAATTTTTAACACAATTATTGACTAACAGTTGCAAATTTCCAGGTGACTGAAAGAAAACCGGGGAAAGATTCGAACCATGGACTTGTTGGCTGAAGCTGCTAATAAAATCAACTCAGCCATTCCCGACGAATCTGGAAGTCTAATTCAACCAACTAACCTTAAACGATCTCAGCTACTGGTCTGATATATGAATCCGCTCAACAGAATAAATGGAAGATTATTTTTGGAACTATAGTAAATGCTGCATGCGTAATTATATTAGATTAATTTTTATCACAATAATTCAATTGGTAAATAAATCATAGCAGATGTAAATGTCCAAGTGGGTGAAAAAAGCACAGGCTAGGATTCGAACCATGCCTTGGCTGAAGCCGCCAATCCTGTATCAACTGAGATATCTCCAACGAATCTGGATAACTAATAAATATCAATATTCAAATTCTGCCTTTAGATAAAGTACTTACAAATTCTGCTATTCCAATAATATATTTTTTAAATAATAATTTTATAATAAATGGAAAAGTAATAATTAATTAATTAATAATAATAAGTAATTAATTAGTAATCGATGGTAAATAAAGTAATTTTATAACAAATAGCGATTTTCAAGGAGTGTAAGACATCTTGTGACATGTGACATTTCAACATTGTTTAACCCTCTCGCTGAGTAATATTTTAATCGAAATAGCTTCAAAATTGCGTATTTAACCCCTTCGCGATGAGCGTCTTTTAAGAATTTTTATTGTTTTGTCTCCGGTTGTTCAAAATAAAAATTTTCGTCTAATTTAATCGAGAAAATGTTCCGATTAAATAAGGCAAAATTTACAATAAAAAATAACTGGTGGGAATAAGCAAGAAGGGTTAACTAGACGGAAAAAATGCATCCCGAGGAAATCTCGGATTGCACAAATTTTGCTTCTTTTACTTTGCCCGAGGAAATCTCGGGTTGCACAGCGAGAGGGTTAACGCTTTCGAAGGAAAAGCATTATAAATGCTAAATTGTTGAAATAAATGACTGGCACCGGAATTTGCCAAAAACATTATTTGTAAATAAGAAAAAAGCTATATTTCACATGCTTATTAAATCGAAAATATTTTACCATAATTCTGGTTCCAATGAAACATTTGGGAATTACAATTAAGTGGTTTCATAAACATACCACCGCCCAAGGTTAAGAAGGGCTTGAGGTTTTTTTTAACACCTTACACACGAATACTTTGCGGTTCGAACCAGCAATTTCTTTACTGAATAAGTTTAAAACATACCAAAAAGGAAAAGTAAAATAAATAATTTAAACAGTTTTAAATAAAAATGTTGGTGTGAAATATTTGTATGAAACCTGAGTATATTTTCCAAAATTTCTAATGTTAAGAACTTGTAACAAAAATTCAATATGCAATTTTTAAAAAAATATTTGCAATGTTAACCCTTATTGCATAGTGATGTAAATCCCCATCACCTTTTTATTTAATTTTTAATACATAAATTAAGTTCTTGCAACCACTATATTTATATAGAAATATTAATCCTCTAAAAATTACAAAAATATGCGACTAGACAATTACAAAATTACTAATTACAAAAATAAACTTAAAAATCTATCTTAAGATTTCTGGTGTCTAATCCTTAATATAAAAATAATAAACACAATTCTAAAAGAATAATTCATGCAATTAAGGGTTAAAATAAATAGAAATTTAAAGATACGCATTACATACATGGAATGTACTGTAAATATTTCGCACCTATTACATAAAAGTTCTATTTATTGACATGTTTAGAACCTAATTTACTAGTCTAGTGCCCAATAAAATTTTCAATTTGTATGAATTTAAAGTGAAAACTTTTAATATAGACAGATATTTAAAATTCGAAATGATATTTAAAGTAGATATGTTAAAATATATGTATTGAATTCGATATATGAAATTGGAAATCAACATTTCAAAGCTAAACTTTGTTACAGAAAATCTCACTTTTAAAAGTAGGCCATTGGTATTGATTTCTGAGAATGAGTGATTTCGTTGTGCAACATTTGGCGCCTCTTGAGTCTGCATGTGTTGGGATTAAGCGCAGAATAGAAATGAAATTTTATTTAAATTTATTTTACAACACATTTTAAAACTTTAATATTCATGAGTTGGATATTTTATATTAAATGAAATTAAATATAATTTAATCATGCTATTGCACGGTTTTCTTAAGAGCGTATGTTTATGTTCAGTATGCTTTTCTAGATTTAAAAATGCTATTTTGTGCAGAAAGATTAAACTAAATGCATTTAATTCGATACAATAAATTTCAAATAAACATTTCAAAAGAAGAAAAGTTTTTATTGAAAACCCAACATATAAGATGCATGGAATGTACTATAAATATTTCAAAGGTTAACCTTTTATCTACTGGCGGTACTTATAAGAACCATTAAAATATAACTTGTTATAAAATTCATTTAATATATCGATTAGTTGCAATACAGTTCAGAATGAGTTATAGATACATTTCTTTAACTTGTTCCAAAAGTATTGGTACTGCTAAATCCTTCCATATTTGTAAAATCCTTCTAAAATTTATTAAATGATTATGTAAATCTTCTAATGTAGTTTAAACAATTCATGAAAAATGCTTTAGAAGATAAAATTTTCATGAATTCATAATTCAGTACATAAAGGGTTATTCTATTAAAAATAGTTCTATTTACTGACATGTTTAGGTTTCAATTTCCTAGCCTGGTACCAAATAAAATTTTCAATTTATATAAAATTATAGTGAACACTTTTAATATAGATAGATATTTCAAATTTGAAATGATATTTAAAGTAGGTACGTTAAATTATATGCATAAGATTCGCTATATTAAACTGGGAATCAACATTTCAAATGAATAAAATTTGTTACAGAAAATCTCACTTTTAAAACTAGGCCATTGGTATTGATTTCTGAGAATCAGTGATTCTTTATGGAATATTTGGCGCCTCTTGTGTCTGCATATGCAGGGATTAAGTGCAGAATTGAAATAAAATGAAATTTTATTTATTTATTTTTTTTTTTTTTACAACACGACAGATAGATATTTCAAAACTTTAATATTCATGAGTATGGATATATTATATTAAATGAAAATTGAATATTATTTAATCGTCCTATAGCAAGTTTTTTTAAGAGCGTACGTTTATGTTCAATATGCTTTTCTAGATTTTAAAATGCTATTTAATGCAGAAAGATTAACACTAGGACTACCGGAAATTTGAAAAAAGGTTTATAAAAATATTTCAAACCAGAATTTGATTTAAAACAGTTTATCTTTATTATTTAACGTTTTTCTTCTTCGTATCTTTTTAACCTAATTCATAATCAAATTTCTGGTGTGAACCGAAATATGTTCATATGGTCAAAATAGCTGTCATAGCTGTCAAAATGACGACTCGATAGTGTTAAATGCATTTAATTCGATACAGTGAATTTCAAATAAACATTTCAGAAGGAGAAATGTTTTTATTGAAAACCCAACATATAAGATGCATGGAATGTACTATAAGCATTTCGCAAGCTAATCTATTAAAAATAGTTTTATTTACTTATATGTTTAGGTTCCAATTTCCTAGCCTGGTACCTAATAAAATTTTCAATTTATGTAAATTTATAGTGAACACTTTTAATATAGATATATATTTTAAATCTGAAATGTTATTTAAAGTAGATATCGATATATTAAATTGGAAACCAACATTTCAAAAGAATAAAATTTACAGAAAATCTCACTTTTAAAATTAGGCCATTGGTATTCATTTCTAAGAATTAGTGATTCGTTATGGAACATTTGGCGCCTCTTGAGTCTGCAGAATAGAAATAAAATGAAATTTTATTTAAATTTATTTTACAACACATTTCAAAACTTTAATATTCATGAATATGGGTATCTTATATTAAATGCAAAATGAATATTATTTAATCGTCCTATTGAAAGGTTTTGTAAGAGCGTATGTTTATGTTTAATATGCTTTTCTAGATTTTAAAATGCTATTTAATGCAGAGAAATTAAATTATATGCATTAAATTCGATACAGTAAATTTCAAATACCGTAATTTCGTATGTATCCGCCGCACCTCAGATAACTCCATTAATACGATAACAACTCGATATTTTAAATAAAATGTAACTTGCTTCTACCTATCACTTATTTGCCTTCTTTTTTTAACACAATTTCCGGTTTGAAACAGTCTTAACTAAGCCGCGTCGGATACGCCGGAAATTACGGTAAGCATTTCAGAAGAAGAGTTTTTTTTATTGAAAACCCAACATATAAGATTCATGGTATGTACTGTAAATATTTCGCACGTTAATCTATTAACCCCTTGAGGGGGGATGGGTTATATTTTATACCACCTACGATTAATGAAGATTTGCACCAGAAAAATCTTGTGAAATTTTACTTTTCTAACTTTGGTGGAAAAAAGTCGCAAAATTGCTTTTCCTTATTTTGAAATAATTTTTTTCTAAATTTCCGGTGGGAATTTAGCATTATACAAACGCAATTGCTTGCCCCTCAAAGGGTTAAAAATAGTTCTATTTACTGACATGATTAGGTTCCAGTTCCCTAGTCTGGTACCGGATAACATTTTCAATTTATATAAATTTATACTGAAAATGTTAAATATAGCTAGATATTTCAAATTTGAAATGATAATGTAGATAATGTTAAAGTAGATAATGTTAAATTATATGCATTAGATTTTATATAATAAATTGGAAATCAACATTTCAAAGAATAAAATTTGCTACAGAAAATATCACTTTAAAAAGTAGGCCATTGGTATTGATTTCTGAGAATGAGTGATTCGTTGTGGAACATTTGGTGCCTATTGAGTCTATACATGTGTTGGGATTAAGTGCAGAATATAAATGAAATGATACTTTGTTTAAATTTATTTTGCAACACATTTTAAAACTTTAATATTCATGTATTGTATATCTTATGTTAAACGCAAATTGAATATTATTTAAGTGTACTATTGTAAGGTATTCTTAAGATTACAATTTTATATTCACTATGCTTTTCTACTTTTTAAAATGCTATTTAATGCAGAGACATAAAATTAAACGCATTAAATTCGATACAATGAATTTCAAATCAACATTTAACAAGAGGAATTATTTTTTTTATTGAAAACGTTTCTTTAAAGATAGTGCACTAATATTGATTTCTCAAAAACAGCGAAGCGTTTGTAAGCATTTGTATAAGTTCCAAACTGTATCGCCAATTAACAGGATTTTTTCATTCTTATATTCCAAATTCATGGAAAATAATACAGATAAAAAATATTTGCTTAATTTAACCACTAACGAAAGCTAGGATCTATACATGATTCAATTTTTATATTCCATTTGCACCACAATATTTTAAAAATATTTTTTTTTAATTTTTATTGCACATGTTATCAATTTATCAGTTTATTATTCTACTTACTAACTTCCTTGACTTATGTTTAAAAACTTAATATTTAATTCTTAATCTCTTATAAATCTTTAAATTTTTGTTTTTACTTTAAATTTATTGCCATTTACTTTTTAACTAGTTTTAAATTACTTTTTTACTTTTCACAATGGCTTACAATTATAGAAGACATTCAAACAATAGACAGTAGAAGAATTCAGGTGTTGTAAAGAAGTTTGATATAGATAGAGAGAGTTTTACTGATGAGTAGAGGTTTTACAGTGATAAAAGTTCCAGTATCAATAATTTGTAAATAAACTAAATAGAAATTATTATTATAAATTTTCTGGTGCTAGCTGGAAATTCCTGAATTAAAAAAATCCCAGATTTCGCAACACAGTGTATTAGTATCGGATGTAATCATCTAAATTCTCTCATTTCCGTTATTTTGTCCACCAGTTAATAAGGCGATTATTACTATTTCCAAATATCAGTGGCAATAAACAATCTGAATTTAAAAAAAAAAAGCAGCAACCGGTGACACAGTACTATTAAGTTAATATTTTAAAAAATATCTTCCATCATGATAGAAGTTTGGTGATTATATAAACTGCATATTACCTTCGAGATTCATATTGGAAAACGACTTTAAGCAAAAAATAATCCAAAAATTCCCTATCTCATAGGTTTGATGATTTAGTTAATAATTTATTGCGCTTCTTTTTGTACCTTTTTCCTCATTTCATATTATTTTTTTTTTTTTGTTGTTGAAATACAAATTTAAATAAATTTAAAAAAATAATGTTTTTTTCAATATTAAATTGTTTAATATTTTTTGTAGTATCTTTTTTTTTTTTTTTTTTTTTTTTACTGTCGTAGGATTTGTATGTATGTGCGTTTGAAATGAATTGTACATAATTAAATGCATTAAAACGTATTAAAGACAAAAAATTTAAACCATACTGCTTTTAATAAGTGTTATTCTTTAGAGTATAAATAATTTCTGTTCAAAATTTTGGAGTGAGTGTCATTGCTACGTGAAGAATAATTTGAGGAGCATGCAAAATAAACTTTATCTTAATCTGTTTGAAAATATGATTGAAACATAATCAGATATAAGATTGTATTTCATTATTTTGATTAAGAATAACATATTCGGGGTTCGTACGAGTCCCGTTATTTTCCGGGTGAATTATCAGATTTTTTTTTTTTTTTATGGATAAATATTTCTTTTTCAGAAGTACGAAAATTCCCATAATTTAAAGAAACATTTTCTTTAAGAAAATACAGCAACCGAAGAATTAGCCGGTATGGAAATTGCAGGACCCGTACGAACCCTGCATATTACATTACTTTGTGCTGTTAGCAGGACACACAGGCTGCCACTGGCGACTATTTTTTAATTCTATCTCGATCCACTTTCTCAAAACAAAAATACTCCCCGTTCTCTTTGGCGCCATGTGCAATAGAAATATAGTAAAAAATTATTTTTTAAAATAATGGTGCAAATAGAATATAAAATAGTTGCCAGTCGTAGGCTAGGGCCCCTTTTAGTTAAACCTGTTTAAGATGGAATCAATTGGGACAGAGAAAACGTTCCGTCGTAGACGCAAATTCCGTCTTAGATGGTGTTTTCTGCATTCAAAATCGTTCTTCGGGGCTTTAAAACCTTTCCATGTCGTACAAATGTCCGTCTAAAATATCGAAGACAGTTTTACGTAAAAGAGAGGAGTTCCATTTATAGTTTATTGCTATGAATATAATCTGTTACATTTTGGTCGGTATAAATATTGCAATATATGCATTTAGTTTTTAAAGTGTAATGTTTACTTAAGCCCTTGGTTAAATTTGACGACTGAAACCGTTTCCATCGAAATTCTCAATGCCAGAGGACTCGAGTTGTGGCGTCATCGCTAATCGACCGACTCCTCACTAGTGTTGGTATTCACACCGGAAAATTTTGAATAGCAATTTTATTTTATTTTGTTTGTGAAATATCTATCATCTTATAAAACAATAATAACTATTTAAACTTACTGGTGAGAGTTGGGAATCCCTAAATAAAAATTCAGCCAGATGGGGAATGCACAGTGTTCCCGCATCTAACTGATTTTTTACTGGGGAATTCCAAATTCTCACCAGTAAATTTAAATAGTTATTATTGTTTTATAAGATGATAGATAATCCACCAATAAAACATAATTGCGCTTCAAAATTTTCCGATGTGAATTCCAACACTAGTGAGAAGTCGGTCGATTAGTGATGATATCACAACTCGTGTCTTCTGGCCTTGAGTATTTCGATGGCAGCGCTGAGACTCGTCTTGCATTTACCACTGTCGCTTATTTTTATATTCTATTCATTCCAGTATTTATACGGCAAAAAATAGTATTTTTCTCTTTCACATGTTGTCAAAGTATGTATGGTTTTTGTTGTTGTTGTTGTTATTATTATTATTATTATTATTATTATTATTGAAAAAGTGGTGCAAGAGAGAATTACGAAACAAAAACGCTAGTGGAATCCTTAAAGCAAATGCGTTTCCAAGGTGTTAAAAATAGAAAATGGGGAATATTTGTTTTCCTATTTTTTCCACGAATTTAATATATCCTGTTATTTAACATAATTCCGCGTGACTAAATCTTTAAAAAAGTACAGGACATGTAATATCCAGACATTTAATTAAATAAACGTATCGTCGGTACTATGTCAAGCTATCCAACCTGAAAACAGTATTGCCAGTTTGCTACTTTTTTAAAGTTCTGATTTCTTGATTGGAACCACTTTTATGAAATAGTAAAATCGCCTAATTTGACACTAATTAATATAATATTAATTAAGGCGAAAACAAGGGGAATTTTATCGTTTAAGAAATGTGGTGCCAATCAAGAAATCTGAATTTTAAAAAGTTGCCTACAGGCAACAAGGTTTGAATATTGGACAGTTTGACATGGTACCGACGATATTATCAAGATTGAAAAGAAAGTAACAATATCAAAAAGACTAAAAGAAAGACAAAAGATAATTTAGGGGGTGAAATACTTGATGAGTCTTTGATATTTTAATTTTGTGTCTATATTTATTATCTTTAACATATCCATAATGTAGATATTCAATCTTTTAGAAAATTTAAGTCGTATTTATTAATAAAATATATTTAGTGATAATTCCCCTTGACTAAATCTTTAAATATATATATAACATTTAAAATCCAGATATTTAATTAAATAAAGATATAAACAAGAATTAAAAGTAAATCACAAATTCCCAAAGACTCCGATGATAATTAACCTGGTGAAATACTTGAAGAAAATCCGAAACGTTGACTTTGAAATTTTAATTGTTTGTCTATATCTTTATTTTGTTAAATGTCTAGACTTTTCTTTTCATTTTAATTTCGAATTCACTAAGATTTCACATTATTGTTAAAAAGAACTAGAGACTATTTAAAGGACATCACTATTTACTTTGTTATTTTTATAAAAGTAGACAATTCTTGGTCTATTATCGTCTGCAATCAAGACAAAATGATTTTAATTTAATGCAACGAAGGGAGATTGTGGAATTTTTGGAATAAGCTGAGGTAATTCTTAAATCCATAGTGATGCATATCGGCATCGCTTTTTATTTAACTCTTAGCAAACACTTTATTTATATAGAAGTATTAATCTTGTGAAAAGTAGAAAAATGTGCTACAAAATAAAGTTAAAAATGTGTCGTAAAATTTCTGATGTCTATTCTTTAATATAAGAATAAGAAACACAATTCTAAAAGAAAATTTCATGCATTTAAGGGTAAAGTTTTACAAAATAAAAAATTATATAAAATAAGGTATTTAGATTTATACTTATTAGAATATTTACTAATTTGCAATATTTTAGTTTTTACTTGTATTGCAGATGTGCAACATAAGAAAAGGTTGACGTATTATACGAAAAATGTATCTCTGATTTTTTTTCATTATTTTTCCTGTGTAACAAACCTTTCTGAGAATCATATTTTTCATTTATAGAATCATATTTTATAATCATCAGAGAATCATCGAATTTTTTCGAAGCAAAATAAAAGTTCATGTATTTAACCCTTAATTGCATGAATTTTTTTTTTTTTTTTTTTTTTTTTTTTTTTTTTTTTTTTAACTAAGGATTAGACACCAGAAATCTTAAGATAGATTTTTAAGTTTATTTAGTAGCATAGTTTTGTAAGTTTTAGAGGATTAATATTTTTATATAAATATAGTGGTTGTAAGAACTTAATTTATGTGTTAAAAATTAAATAAAAAGGTGATGGAAATTTACATCACTATGCAGTTAAGGGTTAACTTATTAACGACGAGCCTCTTTTACATTTCTTTTAATTCGTCGGCACCAGTTTTTTTTCCAAATTGTAATTTTGAGTTGTTTAATCGTTCAAAATTTGAGATTAAATAATTTGAAAATTTCCAAACTAAAATACTGGTATTCAAGTTTAAAAGTTTTGTTCGCCTTACGTGGCCATTCGTCTTGCCAACCGGCTTTAATCCCTTCGGGACGAGCGTCTTTTACTGAATTTTTAATCTTTTCTGGCCGGTTTTTCAAAACAGAAATTTTTCCTTAATTGAATCCGGAAAATTCTCAGACTAAGTAAGGCAATATATACAATAAAAATTTACTGGTGAGAATAATCCCAGATTTTGAGCACCTTACGCGGCACGTATACCGGTCGATTATCCCCAAGGGTAAATGAGTTAAGGCATTGCTGCCAACATCTTACGCTTTTTTGTACTACAAACACTTTATTGTAAATTTTACCTTTTTAAATCGCCGTAATCTGCCGATTAAATAAGGCAAAGATCTCTGTTAAATTTTTGTGGTACAAAAAATCGGAAGAGTTGGCAGCCATAAGTTAACTGTTAATTGAAAATTTTATATGATGGAGGTATTTCAATCTACTTTGTGTGGAATAGTGATGTATTTAATTACGATGTAAAACTATTTAACAGTTTTGGTTATTTATCTTTTGGTCAATTGAATTTGGGACATGTAATTGAATATTTTCTTAAGAATAGTAAAACAATGTATTATGATTTTTTTAGAATTGCAATTTTCCTCGGATGACAGAATATTATGAAAATGTTGGATAATGATTTAAAGTTTTCAAGTCGGACATTTTTAATTGTTTTTATCAATCAATATTTGTTTAAATTAACAATTAAACGCCGATTTTCTAAAATATAATTTCACAATTTAAAAAAAAATAGTTTTATTTGTTGCAGGTAGAGGTGAATCATCAATGTTTTCTCTCTCAACAGATAAAAAACTATTTTTTTTTTTTAAACTTGAAACTGGTGTTTTTAAAAATTGATTCCAATTTAGCAAGGCAAATAATTGTTGATTGAGAATTTAAAAAAAATAATATTAAAATTTGTTATTTAATTTCTCTGCTGTAGAAATCAGGAAAAAATATTTTAGCCGTTGTTGAAAATAAAATGTTAGGCAAACAAAATATCCAAATTGAAAATTACAGTGATTCAATGTTGTTTTTAATTTAAAACGCGTGTATACGATTTTTATTGCTATTGATTTTTATTCCAATTAATTAATATACAATTATATGGTTTACTGTATGGAGGTGTCCTGTAATATCATATTCCCATTTTAGATGTACTAACTTTTATAAACTTAAATCGTATTCATTAATTTAAAATATGTAAACATAATTACATCTAACTAAACCTTTAAAAAATATAGGACATTTAAAATCCAGAAATTTAATTAAATTAACTTATAAACAACAATTAAAATAAAATAAATAGAGAAAGATTCCGTTGATAATTAAGCTGGTTAAATTCTAGATGGAAATCTGAAACTTTGACTTTGATATTTTTATTGTTTGTCTATATTTTTCTTTTAGTAAATGTCTGGATTTTTCATTTCCTGTTAATTTCAAAATCACTGAGTTTAAGCATTATTGTTAAAAAGACCTTGAGACCATGCTATTTAAAGAACATCACTATTTACTTTTTTATTTTTATAAAAGTAGATTTTATTTGTGTCTGATCAACTGACATCAAGACAAAACGATTTTACTTTCATTTCCGATAAAAAGAGATTGAGAAATTTTTAGAATAAACTGATTTAATTGAAACTTCCAAGGTAGGTATTTGAATCTGAGTGGTCTGGAATAATGATGTATTTTATTAAATTGTAAAACTGTTTAAAGCTTTTTGGTCCTTTATCTTTTTGTTAATCCATTGAAGACACACGTTGCGTTTTCGCAACATTATATCTGTGATTTTTTTTTTTTTTTCAGTAAAAGAAGGAAGTAAAATTCCCTTTATTTAATTAGCACATTTCAGTGATTCATAAAGTAAACGTAAGTGCTTAACACAAAGTGGTGTAAACTGAATAAAATTCCTGTAAAACATATTTGTCCTTAACGGGTTAATTTAATATGGTACATGCAATTGAATATTTTATTAAGAAGTTAAACGATTTATTGAACACAATAAAAAAAAATATATTAACATCCCCTTTTCCTTGAATGACTTAATATTAAGAAATTGTTGGATAATGATTTAAAGTCCAAAATTTTTAATTGCATTTATTTAACACTAGAATTACCGAGGCGGGTCATGTGTGACCCAAGACGTGATTTTTCGCTCTTAAATCTGTTGTTTTTTAAATAAAGTTTTGTAACTTTTTTACTTCTCCTAAATACTCAGTATAATGCCGAAACACAAATTTAGTTGAATTCCAAAGAAAACTTTTTTATCTACAGGTCTGTATACCTAGAATTACCGTGCTGTGCCATCGCTGACCGGAACAAAATGATGATTTTTTCTTTTAATTCAACAGAGCTTTCAACACTATATTTTTTCAAAAACAGTAGAATAACGTAAGGAGAATGTTGCACTTGCTTTTCACAAAAGAAAGGCGGATAGGGGAAAGGGACATGATGACACGTCTGTCATGCAACTGCAAAGCAAATGTGTTAGCTTTTATTTAATTTTAGGCTGTTGTTGGAATATTGTAGAATGTTGTTTTCTCAGTAATAACTTTAAATAAAAAGAATATTTTGCCTGTTGTAAACGGCACGAGTAAAATAAAATAGTCTCTTAGTGGTAGTACAATTTCGCAAATTTATAGTGATGTCGTCGCGGCGGAGGTCTTTCGGATGAGGGAATTTTAGAATTGCGAACGAAGGTTTAGAAAATGATTCTAGCAACCAAATTACATCTGATAATGTTAACAATTTTGACATAACCGATTTTTTCAAAGTTTTGAAATAATAATAACACTGTATCAAGCAGGATTGAAAAATGACATCAGACCAGAGGTAGCGAGTGACTGTCATTTTTCGGGCACCACACGCATGGCTGCTATTTTTAAGCTACACCACTATATACGAATAGAGATTCTTACCTTATTTAATATTATTAAATAAGACAGTGTTTTAATTATAAGTAATGACAACAAAACGAGTATTTATTGCAACTATACATGTAATGCCAGCAAAACGCAGTCGCGAGTGGCCAGTACATCAGATGTTATAAAAGTTAATTCAAAACTTAGATCTAGTCTATGTTACTCCATTCAGTTGAATGTGAGAACTGATATTAAAAGCATAGTCCGGCTCTTCACGTTTGTATTACGGAATTAAAAAAGCGCGAAAATGTTCCGTTTTAGATAGATTCTGTTTTTACATTTGATTTACGTTGATTACCTGTTGGTATGCGACAGCGTTATCCGTGGGCTACTGTTTTTTAAACTCAGATTTCTTGATTGGCAACACTTTTCTGAAATGGTAAATTTCTCCTTGTCTTCGCCTTAATTAATGTGTCATTAACCCCTTGATGGTCGGTGGGATATGTTGTACCCCACCTACGGTTAATGATGATTTGCACCAGAAAAAAATTATTGAATTTTACTTTTCTAACTTTGGTGAGAAACTGTCGTGAAGATTCCGGTGTGAATTCAACACAACAGAAACACAAATACTTGCCCCTGAAAGGGTTAAGCCTTCCACGCGCAAAGCTGTTGCTAAAATTTTAAAATATTTGAATGACACCGGAATTTATTAATAAATTTGTATGAGAGTAAGTAAAAGCTTTTCTTTGCGTAGAATAAAAATGCATAATTTAACTCTAAAATTCTGGTGCCAGTGTCGCATTTGTGAATTAAAATTAAGTGGTGCATATAATATACTGGTGCCTTTCAAGGGGTTAAATAAGGTAATTTTGATTAATTCAAAAAAGTGGTGACATCAAAAAATCTTAATTAAAAAAAAATAGCCTTCTGTCAACACTTGGTATGCGGAAGAGTCGATTTAGTGGTTTGTCGATCTAAAAGTTTGGGTACACCTGTTATATATGAATGCATGTTTTGTCGAACACAGCTGGTCAAACGTGTGCATATTACTCTTAAGTCATCTTTAAAAATTTGTATGAAGCCTTCAAAGTACATTTTTATATTAACCCTTTCAAGGGCAGTGGTATGTTTATGAAACTACTTAATTCTGAAATGCCATAATGGCGTCAGAATTTTATTACATATATATTTCTTTTCTCAATTTATTAGGAATGCGAAATATGGCCTTCTTCATATTTACAAATATATTTCTATGTAAATTCCTATAACAATCATTCATTTAAGATCTTTAGCAATGGAAGTGCTTTGCGCCAGTAAGTGTTAACACTAGAAGCATCAAGAGCAGTTAATTTGACTTCTACCAAACACGTATAATTCGATTCGAACCAGATTTTGCTTTAAAAAAATGTTAAATATATTTACCGAATAAAAATAAAATAAACAGATAAGTTGAAAGCTTTAAATAAATATTCTGGTGCACAATTTTTTTATAAAACTTGAGTGAGATTTCCAGCGCTTGTAGTATTAATGTTTTTAAAAGCGAAGTCATTGGTTTTATTCTCCACTTTCACCACTCTTAATATAACATGCTTAATACGTGTAATAAAAATGTCTAATACTCTTTGAAAACGTCTCGTTAATTTACAGCCACTCCCCACATAGCAATTTTATTTTGCAGAAAATTTGCAGCAATCCTGCTTTACACACCTGCAATGTTGCAGGAAGTTCAGCATGACAACACTGAATGTTTACAACAAGAATGCAGCAAGATAATGCAAACGCCGGAGTCACCACACTTTGAACTTGCAGCTAACTTGTCGTGCAAGTTAAATTCACGCTATATCAAATTTATTGCAAATTAACGGCAAACAAGTAATCAAAAATACTGCAAAGTAGTAATCTTTCCACGCCCCATTAACTGCTTACAACTGTTAGAATATAAGTTTAACCCCGTTGGAGGGGTGCATAGACCATATCAGGTCTATTGATGCGAACACACCGTATGAAAGTGCATGCATCGTTTTCATCACCATAAACAAATTAAGGTAATATTTGCACTTTTCAGTACGAACCTTTTTGTATTTGATAAGTATAGCGTTTAGAAAAACCGGTGCCAACGGAATAAAATTTCTGCGTATGTGCTGATTGTTTATTCTCTCAACAGAGGGAGTTTTTGTTTCGGTCACTTTAGTGAATTAATGACAGTCTTGCCATTTGTTACACAACAAACTACTCATGCAAGTGGGAGATGGTATACCTTGCGGGAAATTTGCTGCGAATTTCTCAATTCAAATTTGTCACGACAAGATAATGTTAGAAAAAATCAAACTTGCTGCTAATGTTCATGCTATCTGGGAAGTGTCGAATACTTTTTTTAAAATTCAGAATGTTTGATTGCTACCACTTTTTTCAAGTTGAAATATTCTCTTCATTTAATTGCAGGTAAAATGTCGAGAGAATAAAACCAATTGCATTGTTTAAAAAAAAAAAAAAAAAAAAAAAAAAAAAAAAAACAATCTCAATAAATGAAATGAAACCTACACAGTTCGTGACGATTAAGGGGTTGACAATTAAAGGTAATATTACTACATTTAAATTAGAGTATTTTGATATTTGATAAGTAAAGAGTTTAAAAAAGAGCGGTGCCAACCGAATAAATTTCGTTGTAGGGGAAACAGTCCTGAAATGGTTTAAAAATTATAGACTCGAATGGGGTTAAAGACAAAAATAAATAAATATCAATGGAAAAGATATTTTAAATTATCTAATAAAATTGATAAAAAAATTATTTAAAAATTAAAATTTTCAGTATAAATTTAAAATGGCCGAAGACGTAAACATAGCATAGTAAATTAATATAACTTTTTTAATTTGTAAGAAAAATTATATGAAATAAGTTGTAGATTATTGTTAAACTGTTACTTTACAAGAATTAACTACATTTCAAGATTTATAATAATAAATTCCTTTTTCTGGGTTCCCTAACTCATACTTGCCAACTTAAGACTTAACTTCCGTAAAATGTGAGTTAATTTAAACTAGGTTAAATATATCTCAAACCGGAAAATATTTTAGGTTTATCATTAGCTATTTAATTTCTTGTTTCTTAACGGAACATATTTGAAAGCATTTCTTAAAAAAAAAAAAAAAAATTGGTTCGAAATATGTTTAACTTGGTTTAAATTAACCCACATTTTACGGAAGCTAAATCGAAAGTCGGCAGTTATGTTAACTTAATCAATCAATAAAAATGAGATTCTATAAAGGTAACAATTATGTATATGTGTCTTGTCTTTGAATAGCATACAATTTCTGAAATTTCTGCGCATGTGCTGATTGTCTATTCTCTCAACAGAGGGATTTTTTTGGTCATTTTCGTCACTTTTCGAACTAAAGATAGTCTTGCATTAGTTTCACGACAAATTACTAATGCAAGTGGGCGATGGTCACCTTGCAGGAGATTCGCCGCGAATTAGCCAAGTCAAATTTGTCACGGCAAAATAATATCAGAAAAAAATCAAACTTACTGCTAATGTGCATGCTATCTCAGCCTATGATAGAAATCGAAAGAAATCCTATAATATATTATTCTTTAGATTTTAATTTAAAAAATATATATGTAAAATACTTCTTAAAGTTTCCAAAGACTTCGTAGGTCTAATATACCTGTTTTATGCAATTGAAATAAAATAATATTGTTAAATTATATGCATACATATTTTTGAAAAATTACTCAATAGTTTACACGTTTACATTTTAACTGACTGTATACAAAATCGATCACCATATAACTTATTTTCTTATAGAATATCCGCACGTGAATAGCATATATAAATTAGAAAAATTGTATTGTTAAATATAAAAAGCTGTATTAAAAGCGATACATTTTTCTTTGAATTCTCGCTTTAGAGTTCAACGACCTTTTATTGGAAATCAACAAAAACTAGAATATCGTTTATTTTACAGTCCAATTAGAAAAAATTCACAATTTTCTTAGGTGTAAAGTTTCTAAAGAATATATCGGTATAATAAATTCGCATGTTTGAAATAAACTTATTTAGTTAAATTATGCGCATAATTTTTCTGCAAAGTAATTGAACAGCTTATATTTTAAAAGACTGAAAATGTAATCAATCACGTCATAAGTTAATTTATTATAAATTATTCACGTTTAATAATACTCTTTTGTGTAATATACGTTTCTTATACCTCAAAACATATTGATGCATTTTATGAAGTGTTAAATGAAACACATAAAGGAAAAAAAAATGCATGCTTTTCCTATTTTAAAATTACTTTTCATATTCAAATTTCTTTAAAATAGAAAATAAATTTTCCAAAACGAAAATTCTTTTGACATTTGAGCAGGAAGACAGAACTTCATTGACGATTATTCTTAAGTTTGAATATGTAAAATTCACTGAATAAATATGTTGAATTTTTATTTTTCCTTATAGTAATGTAAAATGCTCAATTATTACTTCATGTTAGTTGCATGTAAAATTGCTTTTAAAACAAATTGAGTAGTGAAACATTAAGATAACGCACGCCATTTTCAAACATTTGAAAAAAAAATTCTGCCTTATTATAATATTATTGTTTTAAGCCTTTATATTTAAAATACAAAAATGTGATTAAAATATCCGTATTCCATAGTGTATAAGTGCTTTAAATAGCATTTTAAATTATCAATATTTATAGACAAAAAACTATGACAAAAGTGAGACGTCCATAAATTCTGTCATCAACATATCAGATATTTTCTCATGAAAACCAAAATGGATGAAAATACACCATGTGAAACTTTAGCTACCGTAACTTCAGCAATGACGAACGTGTTTTTGCTTATATCTTCTACGGTGGATATGAACAGTATTTCAACAAATAAGAGTGTTTTTAAAACAGAAATTCGCGATTTTTTGGTGTTTCAACTACTTTTTAAAACCTCTAGTAAAGATTACGAATTAAATGTTATATGCGGTGCTTACGTTTAAGTTTTCCATTCTGCCTTAAAATTAACCCCTTATCGCTCGAATTAGATTACGGTTGAAAAATTCAAATGGCTTAATGGCACCACTTTTATGGAAAAGTAATATTCACCTTATTTAATGGCAGGAGAAACGACACTAAAATATAGCCAATTTCACTATTTTATAAAACTGGTGGGAATCAAACAATTTGAGTAAAAGACACAGCCCGAGAATATGACGGGAGCGAAAATTAACCCCTTCGGGACGGGGGCCTATTACGAAATTTTTAATCTTTTGTCACCGTTTTTTAAAAACAGAAATTTGTGTCTTCCTCAATCGAGCAAATGCGCTGATTAAATAAGGCAAATTTTACAGTAAAATTTTACTGGTGAGAAAAAACAAGGATTCTGAGCGCGTCATGCGGCACGTATACGTGTCGATCGTCCCCAAGGGGTTAAGGGGTTAAACGCAAAGCAATATAAGTAAGCATGCAAACTTAATGCTGGAATCGGGCGTAAATTAACACAGTTGCGCCATCTTGTGGACGGAGTGATAATTAACATACGCGGGCTTTTTAGTGTGGCGCGTATTTTCTAAATCTTTAGTCAATCATGGCAATGAGTTTTGTTCGCCCCATTTATTGCAAAATAATGGCGTAGCGGGAGGGGCATCCAAACGCTCTTAACACCACGAATCTTTCTTCGCCTTATCAGGCAGACTTCAGTTATTAATCAAGGTGAAAAAAACTTTACAATTTTAGTGGTGTGAGGAAGAAAACACTTAGGTATCTACATGTAGTTCACACTCCATCCGCAACGTGGCGCATGACCTTGATTGATGTAACCTCGCTTTTAATCGTGCGGCTACTTCTCCCATTTAAGATAGGACGCTTACTTATATCGCTTTGGGTTAAACGTGTTTCTAGCGCGGAAGAACCGGGAAAGTAACAATAAGCGTCATAATCTTTGAATTCAAGGGCTGATTTGACGCAAAATTGATATTAATGTTATTTTCCTGCAGTGCATAAGATACATAAACATTTACGAAAATCACACACAAATCCTCATTCAAATATTTTCCCTAGCTATAATTTTATAAATCATCAAACATACAGGAGCAAATCTGCAGGACGCTTAAATGGTAAAACGGTACAGGTTACAACTGTTTGCGGCAATCTAACTAATCAATCCATCTCGTTTGTAATTTATTTTTCTTTAGTAATATAAGAATACCGGTGTGATGTGTATATATATTTCTCTTAATAGCAATGTAAAATATTCAATTACTGCTTCCTGCTAGTTGCATGTAAATTCATTTTTAGAACGAATTAAGCGGACCGGGAAAGCGAAATTCATCCACAAAATCGATTTTTACTTTTTTATATCATTAAATAGTTTAAAATTCTATCATTACAATATTGTATTACACATGTTAGCTTTATGTAGCTTTAATTGACTTTTTTTTCAAAACTTGGACTTTTCATGTTTGTGTCCCTTTTTTCAATATCTATTAATCTTAAAAACGCAGATTTTTCTAAATACTTATTTTACGTTGTAGTGCATACTTTAATACAGGGATTTAATGATCTGTTGAGAATTATTTATTTTAGGCAGTGAAATCTTACCAAAAATGTTAATTTAAAAAATGTCTTGCAATAAATAATTAATAATTAATTTTCAGTTTCACTTAGAAAGGAAAAAGGTCAGTTAAAATACGTAAAGTATGCTATTCGAAATACTCTAAAAAATCTAGCCCTCTATCTTTCACCATTTCTGAGAAAAAAGTACATAAAGTTGGTGTAATTTTTTAAGCCTTTATATTTAGAATACACAAATGAGATTAAAATATTCGCATTCCATAGGGAATAAATGCTTCAAATATTATTTAAAATTATCAGTATTTATAGACAAAAACCTATGACAAAAATGAGATGTCAATAAATTCTATCATCAAACATATCAGATATTTACTCGTAAAAATCTTTTCTCAAAAGGAAAATGGACGAAAATATACCATGTGAAACTTAAGCTATTGTAACTTCAGCAATGACGAACGTATTTCTGCTTATATCTCCTACGATGAATATGAGCAGTATTTCCACAAATAAGAGTGTTCTTTAAGTAGAAAATCGCAATTTTGGGGGTTTCGACTACTTTTTAAAACACATAGTAAGCATTACGAACTAACATGCGTTGCTTACGTTTAAGGTTTTCATTTTGCCTTAAAAATAAACGTCTTTCTAGCGCGGAAGAACCGGGCAAGTAACAATATTAAATGTTAGAGATTGTACGTGTGAAAAACAGTTTGTTGTAGGATTCCCAGCCGCAAAATTTAAACTATTATATTGTTTTTTCTAAATTTAACCCCTTGAGGCGCGCTGGTATTTTTATGAAACCATTTAATTTTAATTGCCAGATGATACATTGGCACCAGAATTTTAGTAAAACAAATTTCGGTTTGTCCTATATGTGAATATTCCTATGTGAATAATGTCCTATTCGAATTTAGAAAAAAATTGTTTTCAAATTACGGTGTCAATAATTAATTCCAACGCTGTAACAATGAAATTGCTTTGCCCCTGAAAGGGTAAACTACCACTTTCGAGAGATAGAACAACGAGAACTATACTTTTCATGGCAATCAAATTAATCAGTTACATATTGTTTGTAATTTATTTTTCTGTTGTATTATAAAAATACCCGTGTGAAGTGTATTTATATTTCTCCTAGTAGCAATGTAAAGTATTCAATAATTGCTTCATCCTCGTTGCATGTAAAGTCATTTTTAGAACGAATTAAGTAGAGAAACATTGAAATAACGTGCTTCTTCATCAAAATTTTGAAAAAGAAAACTGTCTATTTTATTTTTATATATATTTTTAAGCCTTTATATTTGGAATACACAAATGTGATTAAAATCTCCGAATTCCATAGTGTATAAATGCTTCAAATAATATTTAAATTATCAGTATTTATAGACCAAAAACCTATGACAAAACCGAGACGTCCATAAATTCTATTATCGAAAATATCAGATATTTCAGCATAAAAAAAGTTATTCAAAAGGAAAACGGACGAAAATTTATCGTTTGAAACTTTAGCTATCGTAAATTCAGCAATGACGGACTTATTGCTGCTTATATCTCCTACGAAGAATCTGGGCCGTACTGCCATCCAGAAGAGTGATATTAACATATTCACGCCGCCGCCGATATTCCTATTTTTCACTGTGTGACGGAGCTCGAATTCATGATTCGCTTCATATGGTGACGCGGAATTATCGGTTATTCAGATCAGTGTTGCCAGGGTGCTACTTTTTTTTATTCAGATTTCTTGATTGACACCACTTTTTTGAAATGGTTAAATTTGACTAATTTAATGACATAATTATTAAGAGGATTTTTACCATTGAAAATAGTTGTGTCAATCAAGAACTCTGAATTTAAAAAAAGTACCCCACTGGCAACAATGATTCAGACACTGTGTTATGACTAGCATTGCCAGATCTCCCGCAAACATCTGGGCTCCAAATGATCCTGACACCAGTATATCAAAGTAATTTTCCTTGCTTTATCTAATTACAGAATAACCTGCGATTATAGATGAAAAATTAAAAGTAAGAAGTTAGTGGAGTCCAGAGTATTTAGAGCCCCGAATTACGCGGGACACCTTACAACACTAGGGATGACGCCCCCCCCCCCCCCCCTCTCACAATTATTGAATTGAACTCGAATATAACTAGTGGGAGTGAAAGTCTGAAAATTTATACGGAGTAAGAAAATTACTTGTAGACATGATTTTATTGACGACAGGTAAGACAGCGCAATCTCCACATATCATACACATTTAGACCTACGTTGATAACTAATTGAACGATCTACCGTAAGTAAAATCGCAACTAACAGAAATTAGATTATATTTGTCTAAAAGGAACATGTATGCGAACGCGCGCAAAAAAATTCCATGAAACATGATGGTTTTTAATCTATACTTATTTATTTTTACATTTTTCTGACCATATCACACCCATAACTGAAGATAGGTAACAAAAAATTCGAAATATTGTTGAAGCAATTGTTGATAGTTTTTAAAATGTTGTTAAACTTCGCTAAAAAACATTGTTATCGGCGAAAGTATTCTTCCATTGAGATGAAGTCGCTGTTTTCACAATCATATTCCAGGCAAGCAGCATAAGTATGACATAAAATATATAAACAGTGTCTTCCTGAAGGTTCGCTTAAAACACATTCAGATGATGTCGCAGTGAGATTGATTAGAGGAATATTATTTCAGGGCTGCATGCTATTTACAGATTTCACATGAGTGTTCCTTTGGCTCAAGAACTCGGGTAAAAACATTTATTTGTATTCCTATAAAAATTAACAAAATTTTCTGCCGCCACAATCAAAGCAAAACCAACAACGGGATGGTATGAAATTTGAAAATCGTAACAGAATTAAATTTTTAAACGGACTGACAAAAGACATGTATGGTAACTACTTCCAGGACAAACGCGTGTACAATTATTCAAGAAAAAATAATAAATTTAAAGACCTGTACCTAAAGCAATTTAAGTAAGCGTCCTATCTGAAATGGGAGAGGTAACCGCAAGATTAAAGGCGATGTCACATCAATCAAGGTCGCACGCCGCGTAGTGGACGGGGTTAAACTACAGGAAGATGCCTAATTGTTTTCATACATCACACCACTAAAATTGTAAAGTTTTTCAAATTGATTAATAGCTGAAATACCCCTGCCAATGCGAAGAAAACTTCATGGAGTTAAGTGCATCTGGACAAAGCGTTATAAGTAAGCGAACAAACTTAATGCTGGAATCAGGAGTAAATTAACACAGTTGCGCCACCTTGTGGACGGAGTGATAATTCACATACGCGGGCTTTTAGCGTGGCGCGGATTTCCTAAATCTTTAGTAACTCACGGATTGTGAATTTTGTTTGCCGCAGTTATTGAAAAATAATAGCGTAGCGAGAGAGGTTTCCTGACGCACTTGACACCACGAAGTTTTCTACACCTTATCATAAGCAAATCAGTTATTAATGAAGGTGAAAAAAACTTTATAATTTTAGTGGTGTGAGTAAAAAATCAGTTAGGTATCTACCGGTAGTTCACACTCCATCCGCTACGTGGCGCATGACCTTTATTGATGTGACCTTGCTTTTAATCTTGCGGATACTTCTCTCATTTAAGATAGGACGCTTACTTATAACGCTTTGCATCTGGACGCCTCTCTCGCTACGCCGTTGTTTTGCAATAAATGTGGTAAACAAAATTCAGTTCCATGAGTGACTACAGATTTAGAAAATATGCGCAGATGGTAGATATCCTGTCATACATGACGTCACACTAAAAGCCCGCGTATGTGGATTATCACCGCGTCCACAAGATTGTGCCACAAGGCGCAACTGTGTTAATTTAAGCCCGAATCTAGTAATAAGTTTGTACGCTTGCTTATATCGCTTTACCTGTACCCTTCTTTTAACCCTCCGTCTACCAGACGGGTCCATTGGACCCGATAGGTACATACAAAATATTCATTCAAACCAGAAATTTCTTTAAAATAAACTAGGTATATAACCCAGACAAAAATAAGGTAAATAAATAAGTTAAATAGTTTTAAATAAAAATTCTGGTGTAGAACGTTTTATTAAAACTTGAATAAAATTCCCGGTAGATCTAGGGTTAATGATGATGCAAAAAATGGTGTCGATTTAGCTAATCAAATTATCAAATTATAGTCGTTTATGGAAAACGTTAAATCTTACAAAAATTATCATACGACTAATATGCAGGACTACATACAAAAAATGGTGGTACATACATAAAAAATGAACTAATAAACATAATAACATTTAAAAATTCAGAGAATAAGTTGTTGATCTAATTTCAATCAATAATCATCATAGTGAAGAAATGTCAATTGGAAGGCAAATGCTGTTGGTACAAACAGGTTAAAATTTTCTCTATTCGTAGAAATGGTCTGCAAGAAAAACAAGACAAAGATGGAAAGAATATTACAAATGTTTGTCTAAAAAAAAGTACCGTAATTTCCGGTGTATAGCCCGCAGGTCAAACAATTCAGTTTGGACCCAGAAATTTTATTCAGTATTTGAAGACCAATATTTACCGCGATCTAAAAAGTTACATTTTATTTTTAAAAATTTCTGGGTCGAAACACGATTGTTTGATCCGCGGGCTATACACCCGAAATTACGGTAGTTAGAAAGCCGCAAAGAAAAAAAAAATAATGACGTATGTAAACTTTGTAAGGTCCAGCCAGCACTCAGTTTAGAATGCATTAAAATAGTGCATCGAAATAAATATACAATTGTTTTAAAATTATAATATTGAATTGTATTTACCACAGAATTTTCGAATATTCAAATGTGACTCACCGATAGTGCAAGCCGCCTGGTGGGAGAGTAAAGGGGGACCCACCGGTGATGCACGCCGACGTGAACGTGTTAAAGTAGAAATTCGCAATTTTGGGAGTTTCGATTATTTTTTAACCCCTTAACGGTCTCATTAAATTACGATTTAAAAATTCCAATTGCTTATTGGCACCACTTTTTTGAAAAAGAAATGATCACCTTATTTAATGACAAGTAAAATGATACCATAAAAAAGCCAATTACACTATTTTACAAAACTGGCGGGAATAAAACAATCTGAATAAAAGACACAGCCCGTGAATATCACGGGAGTGAGAATTAACCCTCTCGCTGTGCAACCCGAGAGTTTCTGGGGCAACGTAAAAGTACCAAAATTTGCGCAACCCGAGATTTCATCGGGGATGCATTTTTACGTCTAATTACCTCTCCTTGATCATTCCCACCCGTTATTTTTTATTGGAAATTTTGCCTTATCTAACCGCAGAAATTTCTCGATTAAATCAGACGAAAACTTTTCTTTTGAAAAACTGGTGTCAAAAGAATAAAAATTCTTAAATGACGCTCGTCGCGAAGGACTTAAATATGCAATTTTTGAAGCTATTTTGATAAAACTATTACGCAGCGAGGGGTTAAGAGGTTAAAACACTTATAAAGGATTACGAATAAAATGTTACAAATGTTGCTTACATTTAAGGTTTTCATTCTGCCTTAACCCTAGAACTACCGGAAATTTTACTCAAGTTTTATAAAAACATTCTACACCAGAATTTTTACTTAAAACTATTTAATTTGTTTATTTAACTTATTATTGTCTGATTTATACATTTAGTTTGTTTTGAAGAAATTTCTGGTTTGAATAAATATTTTGAATGTACATGTCGGGTCCATTGGACCCTTCTGGTAGACAGAGGGTTAATTCTTTAGTTCGCAGCATTGCATATGAAAACAACAGTGTTTCGAATTAAATATATTTTTTTATTAGTATATACATAATTTACATCAAAAAATTAAAATAGCAATATGTGCTTTAATTAATAACAGATATTCTGTTTTTTAAGTGAAGCGAAATTAACCATTGAAACTTCCTGGTGTAAAGTCAGATTCTCTGAACTATGTAATTTCTAGTACATATTCTATCATGGGAATTAAAGGGTTAAATGTTAAGTTTTATAAAATAAAAAATAATATAAAATAAAGTATCTGGAGACATGCTTATTAAAATATTTGCTAATTTACATTATTTTAGTATAAAACAGCCACACGACAGTAGTTTTAACTAGTATTGCAGATGTGCAAAAGAAGAAAAGAGTGACGTATTATATGAAAAATGTATCCAGTGTAATAAATAAACATTTCAGGGAATCATATATAATTTTTTTTAAACTAAATAAAAAATCACGCATTTAAGGGTTAAACCTTTCCGGCGAGGAGTAAATCTCTTTTTAAGATGATGGACTGAGACCAGACTTTATAAACGAATTTATTAGAAAATAAAAACTTCCTTATTTTCCAATGCTTTATAAAAGGAAAATTTTAATTACATATTTTTGGTGCCAATCCTCTTAAAATTAGGTGTCTTTGTTGGACTTAAAGGGCTAAAAATTATCGTATCAAAGAAGAACTGGCGAATAACAATATTAAATGTTACAGATTGTATCTGTGATAAAGAGTTAGCTGCAGGATACTCAGCCGAAATATTTTAACCCCTTAACGCTCGCATTAAATTACGGTTGAATACTTCAATTTGCTTATTGGCACCACTTTTATGAAAAAGAAATATTCACCTTATTTAATGACAGTAAAAACGATACTAAAATATAGTCAATTTCACCCTTTTATAAAAGTGGTGAAAAACAAACAATCTGAGTAAAAGACACAGCCCGTGAATATCACGGGAGCGAGAATTAAGGGGTTAATTACTGGTCTTCATTTCTAAAGCTAGCTACCTCTTTTCAGAGAAGCATTTCGAGATAAACAAAGCTTGAATCTATATAGGCCATTCAACTAATCTTGTTTGTAATTTACTTCTATGTTGTATTATAAAAATACCGGTGTGAAGTTTATTTATATTTCTCTTAACAGCAATTTAACCTCTTAACGCTCGAATTAAATTACGGTTGAAAAATTCAAATTGCTTATTGGCACCACTTTTATGAAAAAGAAATATTCACCTTATTTAATGACAGGAAAAACAATACTAAAATATAGCCAATTTCACTATTTTATAAAACTGGTGGGAATCAAACAATTTGAGTAAAAGACACAGCCCGAGAATATGACGGGAGCGAGAATCAAGGGGTTAAAGTATTCAATCATTGTTTCATGCTAGTTGCATGTAAAATCATTTTTACAACGAACTAACTAGTGAAACTTAATAACGTGCTTCTCTTTCAAAATATATGAAAAAATGTGACTGCCTTATTTTTCAATTTTTTAAGCCTTTATATTTAAAGATTAAAATCTCCGTTTTCCATTGTGCGTATAGCTTCAATTATAATTTAAACTTATCAGTATTTATAGACAAAAACCAATGACAAAACTGAGACATTCTATCATTAAACATATCAGATATTTCTGCATAACATACGTTTTTCAAAAGGGAAAAGGACGAAAACACACCGTGTGAAATTTTAGTTATAGTAACTTTAACAATGACGAACTTATTGTTGCTTGTATCTCCTAAGATGGATTTCAGCAATATTTCCACCAATAAGAGTGTTCTTTAAGTAGCAATTCGCAATTTTGTGAGTTTCGACTACTTTTTGAAACACGTAGTAAAGATTACAAACCAAATTGTACATGTGTTGCTTACATTTAAGGTTTTCATTCTTCCTAAAAAATAACCATGAGAACCAGACCCGAAGAACCAGGTGAGTAACACTAGTAAATGTTACAGATTGTATGTGTGATAAAAAGTCTGTTGTACGATTCTCAGCCACAAAGCTTTAATTACACAGGCCTGCGATGAAAAAAATACAAGGGTATTGATCAAAGCGATATAAGTAAGCGTGCAAACTTAATGCTGGAATCGGGCGTAAATTAACACACTTGCGCCATCTTACGGACGGAGTGATAATCCACATACGCGTGCTTTTAGGGCGGTGCATATTTTCTAAATTTTCAGCCACTCATGGAAGTGAGTTATGTTTTGCCGCATTTATTGCTAAATAGTAGCGTAGCAAGAGGGGCATCCATGTGCACATGACACCACGAGGTTTTCTTCGCCTTGTCAAATTGACTTCATTTATTAATAAAGATGAAAGAAACTTTATAATTTTAGTGGTGTGAGTAAAAAATAGTTAGGTATTTACCTGTAGTTCACACTCCATCCGCTACGTGGCGCGTGACCTTGATTGATGTGACCTCGCTTTTAATCTTGCGGTTACTTCTTCCATTTAAGATAGGACGCTTACTTATATCGCTTTGGTATTGATGGCTGAAATTTATGTATTTTTTGGTGCTAATTAAAAAAAATAATGAAAAAATTCTATCAAGTCACATTTTCTTGAAAAATATTGGGTCGATTAGAAAATTTGTCGTGTTGGAAAAATCAATTCGTTCCGGTAAATTCTGCCAGGTAATTATAAGACATTAGATATCGGAATCAGTGTCTAATAATTAAGTGATAGAATTTTCCGGTACGAAATAATTTTTCCCACACACGACACAACATTCCGATAGACCCAGTTGTTTTAAACCGTTTAAACCTATAACAAAATAATCGATTACTGAAAAATCAATTTGCGTCACCGAGAATCGATTTTTTTTTTTTTTTTTTTTTTTTTTTTTTTACATAGATTTACATGGATAAAATCACTGTTGCCAGATAGCACATGCAAAATTGTCCAAAATTGTCCTTTTCATTTTAGCAAAAATATCGATATCGATGTTACAAAGAATTCTGATGTGATGGGAAAATGGAGGTCATTTTCGAAATCAGCCCACCAAATAACATAAAAATCAGCGAAAACTTATCTTGTATTTTTCAAAAACTTTGCAACAATTTTGCAGGCCTCTGTTATTAGTTTGTATGTCTAAATTTAACTACATCTTTATAGAGATTGTATTTCGAGAGCTACACAGTTTGTATAAAATAAATTGATCCAATTAATCGTGTTTGTAATTTATTTTTCTGTAGTATAAATATACCGTATTGAAGTGAATTTCTATTTCTCCTAATAGTAATGTAAAATATTCCATTATTACTTCGTATCATTTTTGGAACAGATTCAGTAGCAAAACATTGAAATAACGTACTTCTTTTCAAAATTTTGAAGAAAAAAAAACTTTCTAACTTATTTTTATATTATTTTTTAACCCTTTATATTTAAAATACACAAAGGTGAGGAAAATCTCCGTATTTCATAGTGTACAAATGCTGCAAATATCATTTATGGGAAGCCAAGACGGGATGCAATCCTATGTGGAATATCCGAGCTTTTAAGACACGTTCCCTCGGAATCTACCACACCGATTTTGATGAAATTTGGAGTCCATCTCCATATTCACTGGATTTTGCTCAAGACTTATGGCCGACAGTTTTTTCCTGTGACTAAAATTTTTATTTTAGAGCAATTTCAATGTTTCAGAAATATTCCATTTTTCAAAATTTTTTATTCTGAAAATAGTTAAATTTTTTAAAACTGTTTACAAAACATGATCTTATATTTATACTCTTCCACAAAAGAAATTACCAAATTCTCTTGAGTACTTTATTATATAATGTAATTTTTACCTGAAAAGTATGATTTTTCAGGTGAGTAAAAAACATAGGTATTCACAATTCCCTCTCTTTGCGAATGTCAAATTGAGTTTTCTGGTTACGTATCGACAGGACGGACGCTGGGCGTGTCGATAGTCGGTCAAATGTTTGCAAACCTTTAAAACCTTCTTATTGTTCAATAAAATGGCGCCAACATTTTGAGTCTGAGTGCAATCATAGAGTAAATATGATAGTTTTAAGACCTGTTTACTCTGAAACTACCTGAGCGATTTTGATGAATTTTTGAAATCCCTATTCACTGGATTATGCTCAAGAATTATAACAGAGGGGGGCTTTTTCTGCGACAAACCTTTTTATTTTAGTCATTGGCAATTTTTCAGAAATTGTCTATTTTCAGATTTTTTTTTTCTGAATCTAATTATTATTATTATAATTATTATTTTAAACTTTCTGCCACATATGATCTTATATTTCTACTCCAGCCCCAATTTTGTTTTATCGAAATTGCACGAGTCCTTTCGGAGGTAAAGGAGTTTTTAGCTGAAAAGTACAATTTTTCGGAGTGATAAGAAACTTTATCAAGCATACTCAATTTTATAAAACACATGAATTTAAGTATTTATAAACACTTGGATAAAATTTAGTTACATATAATAAATGAGTATAAAATGTTAGAGAAAAAAAAAATAATGTGAATGGGCGTGTCGTCCTATTCGTGTCTTCCGAAATTTGAGTGGGCGTGGCGTCTCAGCCATGTCTTCGCTTGAATTTTTACAATTATTTCCAACGGTTAGGAATAAACCGGGCATACCAATGGATTTAGGTAGATTCAAGTAATTTTTTAAGGCAATAAAGATAATAAAGAAATTAAAATTTCGTTTCAAAAACATTCGCTCATGTCTTTCCTTAAAATTATCAGCATTTAAAGACAAATACTTATGACAAAACTGTCTAAAATCTATTGCCAAACATATCAGATATTTTCTTATATATAAAAAAGTTTTTCATAAGGGAAACGGACGAAAATACATCGTGTGAAACTTTAGCTATCATAATTTCAACAATGACGAACTTTTTGCTACTTGTATCGCCTACATGGATATGAGCAATATTTCCACCAATAAAAGTGTTATTAACACCTTGGGGACCAGCGACCGGTATACGTGCCGCGTAAAGTGCTCAGAATCCGTGATTATTCTCACAAGTTAATTATTATTGCAAATTTTGCCTTTTTTAACCAGAGCATTTTCTCGTTTCAATTAGGCCAAAATTTCTGTTTCAAAAAGCCGGTGATAAAAGATTAAAAATCCTGTAAAAGACGCTCGTCCCGAAGGGGTTAAAGTAGCAATCCGCAATTTTTGGGGTTTCGAATACTTTTTAAAACATTTGGTAAGAACTACGAACCAAATGTTACATGTGTTGCTAACGTTTAGGATTTTCATCCTGCCTTCAAAATAACTGTATTCATAGCTGCCAAGTTTAACGCTTTTTTCCTACCACTATTATTTAACAGAGAAATCTTCTTTAATCATCGAAAACATGGATTGATATAAAGCAAAATATTCTGATTAAAAATAGTGGTAGGAAAAAAAGCGTAAAAGTTGGCAGCTATCCGTGTTTCTATTGCGGAAAAACCGTGCAAGTAACTGCAGTAATTGATACAGATTAGAAGTATGATAAAGAGTACGTTACAAGATTGTCAGCCACAAAGTTTTAACAATTCATTTTTTTGCTCTAAATTTAACTACTTCTTTCCAGAAATAGTATTCCGAGATCGATACTGCTCAGTTATCACTGATAGGCAACTGAATTTCGTTTGTAATTTATTCTTCAGTTGTATTATAAAAATAGCGGTTTGAACTGTATTTATATTTCTCTAAATAGCAATGTAAAATATTCAATTATTGTTTCATGCTAGTTGCATTTAAATCATTTTTAAAACGTATAAGGTAGTGAAATATTGAAATAAATTTTTAAATTGTTTCTTTTTCAAAAAAAAAAAAAAAAAAAAAAGGAGACTGTCATATTTTTCTATCTTTACAAGAAGAAAGTATTGGATTCGTGAAATTTTTCAACTTCGGGTTTTCGACGGATTTAACGTTTTAAGGATCAGAGATGCTGAAAAACATGTTTTTCAAAATGTCTGTCTGTCTGTATGTGACATAATTTTTTGGGCGGTCTATCTCAAGAATTACTGCACGAAATTTAATAAAAATTTATATTCAGGTACTCCATGATATAAATTGGTTCTGATTAGTTTTTGGCGAAATCGCCCAACAGGTGGCGCTCCTATGCTGCATTTTTCATGATTTCCGCAATAGCTTTATCTCAACAACTAATGCATAGATTTTTACAAAACTTCAGATTCAGTTAGGCACTGATATGGTTTGGCGCTGATTACGTTTTGGTGTAAGTCGCCCAACAGGTGTCACTGCTATGCTGCATTTTGTAGGATTTACACAATTTCCGCTATAGCTCTATCTCAAGCACTAATGCTCATATTTTCATCAAACTTCAGATTCAGTTAGTCCTTGATATGAAATGATGCTGATTACGTGTTGGTGTAAATCGCTCAATGGGTGGCGCTGCTGGGTTGCATTTTGCAGTATTTCCTCAATAGATCTATCTCAAGAACTAATGAACGAATTTTCATAAAACTCCAGATTCAAGTATACCTTGATTATTATTGCTGCTGATTATATTTTTGTTTAAATCGCTCAAAAGGTGGCGCTGCTATGCTGCATTTTGTGTGCTTTCCGCTATAACTCTATCTCAAGAGCTAATGCACGAATTTTCATCAAATTTCAGATTTAGTTAGACGTTGACACGAGTTGTTGCTAAATATGTTTTGGTGCGAATCGCGCAATAGGTGGAGCTGCTACGCACTTTTTAAATCGATCTTTGCAATAGCTCTATCTCAAAGTTAATGCACGTATTTTCCCTAAACTTCATATTCAGTTAGGGGTTGACATAAGTTGATGATGATTATTTTCTAGTGTAAATCATCCAGTAGGTGGCGCTGCTATTCTGCATTTTGATGGATTTGCACAACTTCAGCGGTAGCCATATCTCAAGAGCTAATGCACTGAATGAAAATAATTTAACTAGAGAAACAGATTGAACCTAAAATTTGACACTTTGGCACTATACTGATATCTATCGACGAAACAGACATATTTTAATTTAAAATCATAATAAATTTCTTATCAATTTAATAAAATTGGTTAAAATATGCATTGCTTCAGATATACTCTGAATTGTATTTTAAAGTTTACAACAAATTGTAAATATATTGTAATTTTAATGTCTACTTCGGCTTCCTTAATTTCTAATGCTGCGATCACGCGTACTATCCTGCCGTAGTCCATATCTGAAATTTCCAAATATGCAACTTTTTCAAAGAGAAAACGGTCTAAAATATACTGCGTGAAACTTTAACTCTCTATGTTTAACTTCTCGCACTTGTTTAATGTTCTCACGTTATTAAGCTACGGCCCATTTTGTAAGGACTATACCACCAGTAATCGCATAAAACTATCTTCTAGCTGATCAATCGAGAAGAAAATGATCTTTATAATAATACTTTTGCTAGAGTCCATACAAAATGGGTCATACCTTAATAGCGTCCGAACCCTGTTGCTGCTGTTTGTATACTCGCGATATATATCAGGGTTCGTACGAGTCCTGGAATTTTCAGACCAGGAAATTCTTCAATACCAGTATTTTCTTCTATAAAATTTCCACTTAACCCTTTCAGGGGCAAAGTACTTGTATTCGTAAAATGTTGAAATAATTTACTGACACCAGTATTTACAAGAGAATTTATTTGTAAACAAGTAAAAGTATTTATTCACGTACTTGATGAAGGTGAAATTTTCATTATACAATTCCGGTGCCAATGTGGCGATTAGGAATTAAAATTATGTGATGCCCTGACGGCATCACCGCCCTTCAAAGGGGTTAAATAAAGTGAAATTTCTCTCGGTTAGTTAGATTTATTAAAAGAATATATTGATATATTACCTGGAAAAAATCGGAACCCGTACGAACAATGGATATCGTCAATCATTAACGTGTAAAAATGTCTGGTAAGAGATTTTTATTTGAAATTGAAATTTGTTTTTATTTGAAATTGAAATTGATTTTTATTTGAAATAAAAATTATTGTTTTGTATTTTTATTTATTTATTTATTTATTTATTTTTAATGTCACATGATAACAATCTGTTGATCCGAGGATTTGTTTTTCGTTTTTCGAGAAGAAATATTCTTGTAATTTAAAAAAAAAATGAAGTGCATAGAGCAAAACGTCTATGCGCAAAATTAACAATTGGGAAATAAAATCCAGAGAATCAGTTCTTCTGCATGGAAGTCATTTAACACGAATCCCCTAAAATCGAATGTACTGTTTCTAACGTTCCTAAAGTTAAATCGCTGGTCAAAAGAGAAAAAACAACCGACGCAAAAAATAATTACCAAAGTCTTTATGTATATTTATAGCAATAATGATTCAAATGATAAAAAATATATATATACAGCCTAAAATGATAGGGAAGGCATAATGTTTATCGTCTTTTTTACAGCGCAAGCGGTTCAACGCAACAAACGTTGTAGACTCCGGTTTAAAGATAATTAATTATTCACCAGACGATAAACGGAAATACGCTGTTATCATTTGGAACGCGTGGGTTTCAATAAATGACAACAGCAAATAAGGCCTATTTACTATAAAAAACAAGTCGCGAAAAAGATGTTCAAACCTTATTCAAAATCTGAAATACATGTTTCAATAAAGGATCTACGAGCATCTTCGGTTTCTCTTACAATTAGAATTAAAAATAACAAGTCGCAATTGTACGTCAAATGTGCAATTCAACGTTCGTACTATAACTAATTTTATAAATATACAGATTTTGGTGCAATACCTATTGCACTCATATGCAAAATTGCATAAATACAAAATTTATTACAATTATATATACTAGGGGATCGAACCCGAGCTCCTCGAGTTATAGAATATACGTGAAAACCAATTTTTTTAAATCTAATTCATAGCTGCCAACTTTTACGCTTTCTTCATACCACTAAAATTTTATAGTAAATGTTGTCTTATTTAATCATCGAAATCTCATATAAATTGAAAAACTTTAAAAATAAAAAGTATGGCCCTGTTTAGTCCCTTTTTTGGTTGGATGTTGTGGTCTTTGCCACCCTAGCTTTTCTTGCCCATGCTTGGTGAGGGTTTCTCTGAACAGTACTAACTTTAACTTTCTAAATTCCTTATAGTAGTTATACAACTACAGTTTGACTTTACTTATTTTAAGTTTCTAGTATTTTTTAAGATTAATCGTTACCTTTCTTTCTTCTTAAGTTTATACCTTAAAATTCAATTTTATTCCTTTCTTTCTTAAATTTCTTTTTTTTTCTCTCTTGTTAACTTCAATTTCTCTTCTAGTAGCTATGCTACAGTTTAACTTTATCCCAATGGCTCATTAAAACATAAGACATTTCCTAGTCTGGGTGTTAAGCTGCTATCCGCTAGGAAACCCCTTAATGCTGATTACCTGTTCAGTACACGATTAGAAAAGACGAAAATATCTATTAAATTTTAGTGGTAGCAAAAAAGCGTAAAGGTTGGCAGCTATGCTAATTATTTTTTTACATGTAATATATATTTTAGATTGCTCAATAATATCAAAAAGAATTTTTAAAATATCAATCATCATGAAAAATATCAATTATGCAATCAAATAAAGTTTTGAAATTTATTAAAAACGATACTTTCACATGTCACCACATGCCAGGAGTTATTAACCCAAGATTTTGCGTCTTACGTCAGTCTTTCCCATCATTTCGGTGCATAAGCGCGTGGTTCAATCACATGTCTGTTAAATTTGTTTCTTATTTACATTAATTAATTTATTTTTATATAGAGGAAGTTTTAACTTTGTTATGGAACATTAGGCGGAAACTTTGTACATTGTTTTAAGGGCAAGCGGATTAACCTTCCGTAATCGAGCTACACGTGACAGAGATAAATTAAAAAATAATTTATGCTAGAAAATCTATATATATATTACGCTATCGTACGTGGCACAGAAATCGCGATTAATTGTTGGTGAATTGTTCAATTGGTTAATTGTAATCAATTGGCGGTTAATTGTTTAATGGCAACGCCCGAATGAAACGCATCTCATTGGTTATTGTGTAATATTTTAAAAAAGTGAATAACAATAAATAAATAAAAAGTTTAATTAATAACTATAAAACAAAACAATTTATATAACTTAAAAAATAAAATAAAAGTAAATAAACAATTTATTAATAAATAAACAACAACATCCGGGTTACCATATCAAGCAAAATAACGACACTTTGGCGCCAGTTAAGTACCCTGGTGCGTATATGACATTGGCGCCAGAAAAAAGTCGTGCCAACGTAGTGCGTATATGACACCTGTGCCGTCTTTTATTCATCTAATTTAAAATACAATAAATAAAAAAATTAATGAAGGCGCTTTTCCAGTATAGGTACTTGGCGAAATAGAGAAAAGGTCCATGGCGAGAAAAGAATTTTTTTTCTGGCAACCGATTTAATCAATTTTTTTTTCAAATAGAACTACACAAAAGTGTCCATGATCCCAAAGATTTCGTACTTTTATGTTAGCTGGGTGCAGTTTTCACCAATAGCATTTTTTAACTCACCAGCAGCATTTTTTATTTTTCGAGGGATAAATTAAAACAATGCTTTGATGTTGAAATTAAATGGTTTATGGTATTATTTATTCTTTTTCTTTTCTTTTTCTTTTTTTTAAAGAATTTTTTTTTTTTAAAGTGAAAGTCATGAATTTTAAAGGTTTTATTTTTAAATTAAAGTCATCCATTCTAAATAAAATGAGTGAAAGGATTATATTTTAATCTGAATTAACGAAATATGAAAAAAAATGTGACGGGTACAATGTTTGGCGATTTACCACCTGTGCCCGACTAACGTAACTGTAGGGAGTTCTCTATTTCTCTATCAGAATCTTCAAATTTGGCGAATGATTGAGCAAGTAAATCAAATTATTAATTGAAGTAACATGATAATTTAAGCCTAGCATAATTTAAGGGAGGTCAAATTGGTCGCCACGGGTGGCTAGTTATTTTAAAAACCATAATAACTAAGTCAATTAAGATACAATTTTCAAACAAATTGCATTTGAAAGTAGATTTTTTTCTCTATTTGACGGTTTAAAAATTGAAAATGTGCGATATTTAGAAATTTAAAAAATCGCTGACATAGCACGTATTTTAATTTCAATTTATTTTTTTCAGTTTTTATGAGAAAATGGCAACAAAAAGGTACAGTAATATATTATTTTCTTTCTTCCGTGATTAGTTTCCCTTTACTTTCAACCCTCCACGACTTTCAACAGAAATGGAGTTCTGCAGTTGCCACAACTTCAAAAAATGTATTAAAAACTACAAAAAAATTAATATCTCAAAATTAAATTGAGATACAGCTTTCAAACAAATTGCATTTAAAAGAGCATTTTTTCGTTACACGACTGTGTAAAAATTTAAAATGTGCTATGTTTAGAAGTTTAAAAATTTACAGTAGAGAAAATTGCAAAACCAAAATTTTATTTCAAATTTCAAAGTGTTGCCATTCAAAGAGTGACGTATGCGTTACGCACAGATATGTTTGTCCTTTATAATATGGATTAAATTCAGTAATACGGCAACAATAAGACTCCGTTTAAATAGGACGTAATCACCATCGCAACCTACAATCATTACCTATGATTTGATATCATTTAATTAATTACGTATTATAGAATTTGAAAGAATAATCTAAAAAAAACCTAGAATCATACCTATCATGGGGCATCACTGAATTAAATAACCCTTTCAGGGGAAAGGTACTTGCATTCGTAAAATGTTAAAATAATTTAATGGCACCAGTATTAACAAGAAATTTTATTTTTAAACAAGTAAAAGTAAATTTTTGCGTACTTAATATAGATGACATTTTCATCATAAAATTTCGGTGCTAATGTGGCAATTTGGGATTAAAATTATGCGATGCAGTGACAAGAACACCACTCTTCAAGGGGTTAAGTGTGATAGGATTTAAGAAAATTCAAGAAAACTTTTGTTAATATATTTTTAAGTTTTAATTTTATTTTCATAAAATTCGAAATGACTCGACAAAATTCTACCATGATTAAATGTATTAAATGTCAAATCATCCGGATGCGTAGTTTTTGCGCTGTTACATGTGGACAGATGGGCAGGCAGACGGACGGACCAGACGACGATTATATGTTCTACGTATTTATGTAATTACGATAATAAGAGTAATAAGAGTGAAAAAATGTAAAAAAAGAACTTATCATGCTATCAGGAGAATGTATTACGTCCAATATTGATAGAAATTGGTCCATCTTTATTTCAACGAATTTAATTGATTGAAACAGAATCAATACCAAGCCAGAGGTCGTTCATTGCTGCATTTCTCCTACAGTAAACATTGACTCGAGTATTGCATAAATACATTTTCGACATATTCCTGCAAAGTCAACAGGCATTTCAACGTTGGATTATTGTACCTTTCGTCCACTAAAAAAAGTTCTTTTAAAGCTCAAACCTACCACGATGGATTTTCTCGCGATGGCAGCAAAAGAGGAATGGCAAGCAATAACGCTGGAACTTTTACGAAAATCCCTTTTATCATAGAAAGCACGATGCAGACTTTCACTCTAGAATCAATGTTATTAGATCGTATTTTCAAAGAATTATTTTTCAATATTTTAAACGTTAAAAAAAAAAAGCTCTAAAAGCTTTCGAAAAATGTGTAAATATTTTCTGTACATGAAGTATTTTTAGGATATTTACTTCCAATTATGAGAAATAGCCAAAATAAGCATGGCATTCTGAGAAAAATATTGTTCCCTTGTATCATCCGTAGATTTAGTCTCCGTTAGAGCATTGTTTGGGAGTTACCCCCCTAAATCTTCATACAAATAAATTAAGGAATTAGCAGTAAGAAGATTCGTATAAATCTTTAAAAGTTTGAAAGATTGAGTGTACAGATAATAATATAAAACGAATTAATTTTTTACTGAAATTTTTTCGCTCGACATTTAACGTTTTCTGTAGAAGATTCCATATGTAACATTAAAAAGAAATTAAAACCTAAAATTTCTACCCATATTGCGCATATGAAAAAAAAAAAAACAGCGCAAGTAATTTATCTTTTTCACAGAAATGCATATAATCTAATCTAATCAAATATGATGACGTATATATTAAATTATATTAACCCTTCGCAGTCTTATGTCCAGTTTGACAGGACATCATCTTTCCTTGCAAAATTTGTTTTTGGCACCTGTAATAAAGGAAAATTGAATTTGCCTTATTTAATTAGAGCATTTTTGTAATTGTGTACTTGAAGGAAACTTCTTTTAAATGAGTGGTGTCAACCGAATAAAATTTGTGAAAGAGACGCAGAAGTCGAAAGTGTTAAAGTATATGTGTATGTAAAGTATATTAAAATATGTAGACACAACATGTGTATTAAATTTTCTTCTGCTTAACTTTTTAGTTCGTCATCAGTTATGCGTATTTTAATTTTAAAAAGCAGGAGTTCGATTTGACAATCATTGTATTAAAGTTTTGAAATATATATATATGTGGGCAGACAAATGAACACTGTGGAAAAAAGCGCTGACATTTTTTATAAAAATTCCTATTAACACCGTATCCCAAATGTGTTCAAAAGTGAAATATATGTCACACTAATCCAAATTTTACCGTCGACATTCTCGTCTTGTGACGTTGAAAATGTTGACGTCTTAATGATACGTAAACTTTTCACGTCTTTGTGAAATCGTTGTTTCCATTTTGTGTCGAACATTAACCCCTTCGGGACGGGAGCCTTTTACGAAATTTTTAATCTTTTGTCACCGTTTTTAAAAAATAGAAATTTGTGTCTTCTTGAATCGAGAAAATGCGCTGATTAAATAAGGCAAATTTTACAGTAAAACTTTACTGGTGAGAAAAAACAAGGATTCTGAGCGCTTCATGCGGCACGTATACGTGTCGCTCGTCCCCAAGGGGTTAAATAATTAAATTTTTGTCATATGACGGACATACTAATGTGACGTAGTAAACATTGGCCACTGCTGAGTTAGTTCCGAAATTTAAGGGAGTTTAAAATTTCTTTAGAAAAAAAAAAGCAAAAATATGTAATAGACTTTTTAGAAAAATGATAAAACTCCCCCAAGTGTTCTCCCGCTGTACTCAGTGTCGTGGCATGCTTCAATTTGATTTGAAAACTGTATGTTAAAAATTAACCATTATAAAATTATATTGTTAGTATTTTACAACTAGCAACTATGCAAATAACTTAAATTATAAGATGAAGTAGTGATTTAAATCTGTACTCATCATCGAGACAAGTTTATTTCTGCTACTTTACCACAATTATAATATCACAACCATAAATAAATTGTGAGAAGTAACATGACAAAAACACGTTTATCATTAAAAAAAACATTTTGGGTTACACTTTATCTTTGTTTTCGAAAGTTAGTCTCGCTATCCCTTGGCTGTATTTTATAGTTTCCTATTTGTAATGCTTTTTTGCGAGCGTTTGGGGGGTTTTACGTGCAACAGTTGTAAGATTGACGATCCAGCAAAGTTTTATATAGTTCCTAGTTTTACATTTTTTTAAGCATTGAGAAATGAAAATAAATTTAATTGCAAATTTAATATCGGAAATTAATATATTTAAATTATTGTTTTAAAATAACTCGATACTGGGTTGCGTTTCCCCAAAACTGCATACATATTAAGCGTGCTATCTTAAATGGAAGAGCTCACATCAATCAAGGTCATGCGCCACGTAGTGGACGGGGTTGAACTACAGGAATATGCCTAACTTTTTTCTTACTTCACACCACTAAAATTGCAAAGTTTTTTCACCGTGATTAACAGCTCAAAACTTTTGACTAGATATGACGATTAAAACTTCGTGGTGTCAAGTGCATCTGGATCACAACTTCTTTCTCGCTACGATGTTATTTTGCAATAAATCTGGTGAACAAAATTCATATTCCATGAGTTACTAAAGATATACAAAATAGCGCAGATGATAGATATTCTATCATTTATGATGTCACACTAAAAGCCCGCGTATGTGGATTACGGGCCTTCCACAAATGATGTCACGCTTGGAGGAGGGGGGTGGGGGTCGTGAAATTGTGACAGTTTGTGACAAGGGGGTGGGAGGGGATAAGAAGAAATGTGACATCATACATTTTGGTTAAAATAAAAGCATTAAAAATCAGCAGATTAAATTTTGAAGTTATTTTGAAATTAAAGTATTTTGTGTTTATAAAGTAGTTTTAAAGCCAAATATATTAAATTCCATTTCAAATTCCAAAATACGACTGTTTTCAACTGCTCTTTCGTATTAATATTTTATTACTATTGTATATTAATTATGTTTTCGTTATAAACCTTAATCTTATTTCATACAAAATAAGTACACGAATAATTTTTATTGTTATGCTCACAAATGTCGTTAAAACACATAGTTAAAGTTTAAAAATAAAATTTGAAATATGATCTATAACGTAGTGCTTTGTTTCTGAACTGTAAGTATATGTTTATGTAATATAGCGTGACATGTGACAATGGGGGAGGGGGGGGCAGGGGGTATGGTGAAGTGTGACACTTTGTGACAAAGGGGGGAGGAGGTCAAAACTATTGAAAAAAAGTGTGACATCAATTATGGACCGCCCCTGATCAAGAAAACCATTAAATAATAAGCCTGATCAGATTTATAGAATAAATTTCGCAAGTTCACAATAGCGCCCTCTAATCTGTGGTGTACTTTTTGCACACTGTAAAATGAAATGTTTACACCAGAAAAATTAAAAAGAGAACTTATTAAATATTAATCAAAAACATATTGAAAACAAGAAGTTATATCCTGGAATCTAAATCTTCAACTAACGTTGAGCTAGTCAGTGTTATTGATTATGCAACTCGTAGCTGTCCTGTTTCTCACCTTGGCTATTTTATTGGTAACTCGTGATAAGAGGGGAAAGTGGAGCTCATGTGTAAGAACAAAATTTACATAATGCCCATTTCAGGTCATTTCTGTTTTGCACACCGACCGCAAGGTGGCGCTAGTGTGCACTAACAAATTTAACATGTACTGAAAACGCTCAAAGTATAAGCACTGGCTTCAGGGGGAAGAAATAGTACTTCTACCACTGGTTTAAAAATGTTTGTTTGTTCTATTTATTATTTGTTGTTAATTCCTTCAAAAATAACATTTTAAAATTAGTGCAGGATGTTCACCCGTCGCTCCCGTTAAGATCTTCCCTCAAGATTAGGCATAAATAGGCAGTTTGAAATCCAAAATTTGCATTTTTTCTGATCCCTCAATCCTTTACGTACTCTGGAATTTAGAATAATACGAAATTAACACCTTCACGCTCGAATTAAATTACGGTTGAATAATTCAAATTGCTTATTGGGACCACTTTTATGAAAAAGAAATATTCACCTTATTTAATGACAGTAAAAACGATACTAAAATATCGCCAATTTCACTATTTTATAAAACTGGTGGGAATCAAACAATCTGAGTAAAAGGCACCGCCCGAGAATATGACGGGAGCGAGATTTAAGGGGTTAAATTAACCCTCCGTCTACCAGACGGGTCCAATGGACCCGATGGGTACATTCGAAATATTTATTCTAACCAGAAATTTCTTTAAAATAAACTAAATATGTAAACCAGACAATAATGAGTTAAGTAAATAAGTTCAATAGTTTTAAATAAGAATTCTGATGTGTAATATTTTTATAAAACTTGAGTAAAATTTTCGGTAGTTCTAGGGTTAAGTATATTTTTTTATAATGGAGAAGATTCAAATGACTGTTTCACAAATGCGGAATAGCGAAGAAAGAAAATGCACACCAGTAAATTTCAATAGACATTTTCTTCTTTCTAAAGTATTATTCTTTCTAAAGTATCAGTCGTGTAGAATTTCTGTTATAACTGAAGCAATTTTTTCTATTCGCTTTTCCTGGTGGAAGTTTGAATCGATAGTTGTCAAACCCGGCAGTTCCGCAATATTGTGAAGGAAAAAAACTCTCGTCAATGACGTGAAATAGATTATAATATCGCAGTCGTAAGCTTCTGCCCTTAAAAACAGATTTGCTTGGAAAAGACTGAAATTAATATTTAAATTTAATTATGAAATTTTGCCCCGCCGTACATCCAATAGTAGCCGTCATCTTGTGATACCATGCACAGTTATTTCACTTGCAACTGGTAGACATTTATTATAACTCCTCAACTTTATGCATTTATACATATTTCTAATTCGATTATATGCGAAAACTTGTAGTTATTTATATATTTAACCGTATCACATTTTATAAAAAAATTTCTTTGAAGCATATTTCTGTTGAAAATATCTTAGTACATGGTTCGTACGGATATCGTTATTTCTCCAGGGGAACTAGCAGTATCTTTTTATAGAAAAAAGATTGTAGGTTAAAAGCGCAAATTTTCGCCTTCTTTTCAGAAGAGATTGTCTATAAGAAAATATTGGTGGCGAAAAATTGTCTGGTCTGCAAAATTCAAGGAGGCGTACGAATCATATAATAAATGTGTATGGCAATGATTATTTTTCAAAAAGTGGTACGAATAGGTTAAACAAATAGTCTACAGGCTTGCATGTATCCCTACCAGGACAGTCAAATTGGTTAGCATTACTGATGACTTTTATAATTAGTTCGACTTGAAGTTATTTTCTAATTTCACAGTTCATGAAACAAAAAAGTGAAATAAAAAACTTTCAAAAATACACTAAATTATAGAAAGAAGAACATGAAAGTGGCTAATATGGGAGAATTTTTTTTCAACATTGTTCTAATTTACAATTCATAGTCTTTGTATGTATTTAGTTATAGACATTTAAATGATTAGTAAAAACAAAAATTTTTATTTTTATTTAAAATTTCTGTTACCAGAAAATATATATTTATTTTTTAATAAAAAAAATAATAGCTTTTTACTTTGTTGCAGTTAATTTTGGGCTTAAAATTCAAGTTACAGCTGCCGAATTAATTTGGCAGCTTATAAAATTTCTAAACACAAGAAAACGATTTTTACAACAAGGGTACACTTTGAATCTGGAATGTCAGAAAACAGTAGACTCTAATGAAATTTGCTATCACTTATTCTTTGATTATTCTGCGTATATTATGTAAATTAGGGTTCAACAAGCTTTCATGCCCGAGGTCCACTTTAGAAAATTATTGAAGTTCCGAGGGACACCATAGGACAGTTATAAAATGTATGCACGCACGCATACTAGTGTTTCAAGACTATGATAAGTGACTTTCTAAAACCTCTGAGCAAAGATAATAAAAAATCTGTTTTTCTCTTGTTTTTTTCTTTTCTTAAAACATTTTATTGGTATTTGGTCATATTAAAAAAAAATCGTTTCCAATTCTATATCATTAACAAATTAAATAGTACAGCTTGCAGCAAAAATAATAACATCATCATTAATGATGATATTAATTTGTTAGGTAGAAGCCTCTTAAAAGAGCTAAACATGCTAGTAACACTAAGTTTACCTCAGTTCCATATTGTTTTATGGTAAATAAAGCATGCATCAAATTTGGTGCAATTTGTAAAATGCAGAAAACCCCTAAATTTAATCGGTGCAAAACATTTAACATAAGACGTTACTATATTTCGGCTCTGCCACAAATCACTATATAAAAATGATCACTTTGGTAATCGATTTGTAGTACCATGTAGGGGAAGGCCATGTACCTCGGTGATATTTTGAAATTTTAATTTTTAATTTATTTAAAATATGTAAATAGTGAAATATAAAAGTATGTGCTAATTATTTATCATACTCTGCTTCCCTCATAAAATTTCGTGAATTCTAATATTAGGCCTATCATTATATTTCTTTTATCAAGTTATAACAGCGATGTTGAACCTTCGTCATAGGCATGTTGTACCATGGATCATGCTCATGCATGATTTTTCTATTAAAAAAAGTAAATAAAATTGAAGAAACATTTTTATGATGTATTTGAAATAAGTAATAAAAGTATATTTAATAACAGTTTTGTCATAGATACTTAATTAAAGTTTTTTGAAAAATAATATAAAAGAGAAGATGTAATTAGGGGGATAATCCCAACCAGAATAAAAATCAATTGAATTTTATCTGCCTTATTGCATGCATATTTGTTTTTTCACGATGCAAAATTAACAGAAAACAGTTGCCAAAAATGTAAGATTATTTTTTCAAAAACCGATAATAGATTAGGAAATTCATAATGAATTATTCTGTATCTTACAATAGGAATAGGTTCTTGCAAAATGCTAACGATTCGTTCGCAACTGATAAAAAAACGTATTTTACTCAAGTATGAATTATATCCTAAGAATATTAAAACGTTTCATGGACACAGCAATAATCTCGTCTTCGCCATTGTCATTAATTATGCACATTTTTTGTACGTCAGTGGTGTACATATGGAGTTGTTTTTTGGATTCCTTCCATTAATGATACAAGGACAAACTTCCGTTAAATAACGTTTTAATTTGTTGTCTTTTAAAAGAATAATATGCAGTTGTGTTGTACTTTGGACCAGTTTCAGGTACAACACCATTGTTAGGTTCAAGGTACAACACTTGGTGACCTGAAAAATAATGGCTTCTTACCATGTTCTAGTTAGGCTTAACATGATTTGAAACTCATGTTTATAATGCACAATAAATACTCTTTTATGTATAACTTTGAATTTAAAAGAAATAGCTTTTGATAACGAGATATAATGAAAAGTTGTAACATTAAAAAAGTACTTTTGGATGATCAAATGATTTATTTTACAACTGTCTGCATCATGTGCTAACAATATTAAAGTGACCATCTGCAAAGTGACATGTAGTATTATATCTCAAAACAACCTTCATTAGTTTCATACAAATCCAATAGATAGAGCAAAAAACTGTGTAGGTCCAAGGTACATACAGTTTCATGATACAGCACATTCCCCTACTATTAAATGTTGCACATGTATTCGGTTTGAGAGCAAGCACTATGCATATTATAAACTCACCAAATTTGAGTGTGTTTTTCAAATTTAATTGAAATGATACAATGTTACCAGAATTTAATAACAAACAAATTTGAAGGTAATTAAATGCTATTCGTAAGATACACTATAAAAGAAAAGTTTTATTGAAATATTTTGGTGCCAATAAGACATTTTGTGATTAAAGTTAAGTGGGATTAATACTTCCCACTGCCTTATAAAGGATCAAATCAGTACAGGAGGAAATATAAATACGCAATTACCATCTTTGAATACATTCTGTCAACTTTCACTGCACAGCAAGGAAGCTCTTTCAATTTTAAATATGAATAATTTTTAGCTGATCCTTCGCAGCGAATCGGCCCGATGCAAGACTCTAATCAATAAACGGTGCCGTCAGTGGTTCAAATATTTCAAAATTTGTTACCGATGTCGATACAAATTATCAAACACTTCAGTATTCGTTGAATTTGCCGCACTAAAACGTCTCGAAAATTTTATCCGATTTCGGGATAACGATTTATTTTATTATTCGAAATGATATGGTGGGTGAACTCTTAAACACAACACTCTCGGCGGGCGACTCGTGATCCACCGGCTTGGATTGAAGGCACCCAGTGTAAATTAGCATATACAGTTTTAACTCAGTTAGAACATTTATAAGTTTTCTATTTTAAACTAAACCACAGCATGTGTATGTGTTTTTTTTTTTTTTTTTTTTTTTTTTTTTTTACAATTATCAATGTGCATGCAGTTATGAAGAGTACTTTTTTTAAACAGTACACATACTTTTTCTTCTTATTTAATCACTGAAAAATGATACAAGTTTTATTGTTAAATGTGGTGAATACGAATTCAGAGATTTAAATAGCAATTAGAAATATAAAATGGCGGTGCTAGACTCCTTGGAAAATTCAATAAGTGTACGCACTTTCATTTAATCCAATTTCATTTTTATCAAAATACATTAATGTCTGGTCCTTTTGAGAATTGGGAGCAGAAATATTTTCATATCACCGAAATTTAAATGTGTATTTTAATCTCAATATATTTTAGTTAATGCAATAACCTAGAGACATAGTAGATTGTTTAAATTGCATGAACAAAATACAGGGTTTCCGAAAACTTCTGGACACATTTTAAAATATCAATATAAAATTAAGTAAATGTCATACATCAGTGTGGTCTGGACTAAAATGCTTCTCAGGATGAAATGTTTTCTTCAAGGGAATGAAAATTATTAGATCAACTTTTCGATCATAGATTGAGTCACTTGTCCGTATGTTCGCTGTCAAACATACGCCTTTTCTGATTTTCAGATTAATTTTGACGCTGCTACGCAGAACGGACGACTCCCAGCTCTGGGATCATCTCTGACCATTTCTGTGTAACAGCTTCTAATAAAAAAGGGATAAATTTACTCAATTTTCCCAATCTCTTCAACCTCTTGATTCTTAAATGTTTTACTCTTTTATATACGCTTTTCCAAATTCTTACAGAGCTAAGTACTCTAGTTACCCCTAATCAGTCCTATGGCACCTCCCACATGAAATTGGTACTTTGTCGTATCGGTCGTATAGCACATGTGATGTGACAAGATTAACACCTTGACCTCTGGAAGCTATTAGTCGATGTATGTCACTAGCCATCAGTGTTGCCGCATCTTGCAGATTTTTTTCAGAAATTTGAATTCACACCACAAAAATTTAATTGGTAATTTTGTTTTACTTTATTTATGGAAAATCAATTATCATGTAAAGCAAAAATAAAAGTTAAAACTTTCTGGTGCGATATCGGAATGTCTAATTAAAAAATCCGCCATATTTCATGACGTACGTCATTGTCGAAAATCACTAAAATAGTATGACGTACGCTGCGTAAGTCATAGGGCGCAAGTATGAGGCTAACGAAAAAGACAGGCTACCGAGGTGCATCTCACATGTCTTTTTTTTACAGACCGCTAGAGTGACATGATGCTCTTTTCACACATCTTCATTGGTGCATTCGAGCATCACGTGATTCCAGCGGTTTGTAAAAAAAGACACGTGAAATGCACCGCGGTAACCTGTCTTTGTCGTTAGACTCGGCGCAAGACGTTAATCATTTTAGTACCAGCATCTTTTACACGAATTTTATTCGGAGCGCACCATTTTATTTTTTGTCATTACTTCCAGGTGTACTTTAGCAACATGTGCAAAAAAAAAAAATTATAATAATAATAATAATATATTTTTTTTCAAAATCTAGTGGTACGAGTAGAATATAAATTTAGTCCTCTGTAGTGGCGCGGCTCTACGAATATATTAGCAATACAATTAAAACTTAGAGGCGAATCATGTACAGAGTGATTTTTTTTTAAAGTTGTGAAAGTGAAACCCTATAACAGAAGAACCACTCATCGAAATGTCCTGAAATTTCACCAGTATGCTAACAAAGCAATGGGAATTATTTAGACGTAGTTAAAAAACTTTAAAATCGCACCGACAGATGGCGCTGTAAGTTAACAGAAACAAACAATATCCTCAGTGGGATGAAAACAATGGACGGTACTTTGAGAAAAAGAAACTTTATTACTCATATCAAAAACATACAGAATGCAGGAATTGGGAAAAGGCAGAAACACAACGGAATAAATATATAGAGTAAAGCATTCCTACAGAACCGCGCAAGTAATGCAATACATTTTCAATGTGCTGTCCATCGTTTTCAGCTACGAGGTTGAAACATGAAACAACATGTTCCAACACAGAGCGAAGAGTATTCGACTGGATATTGTGGATCTGGTGCACAATGTTTGCCTTCGGGTCAGCTAAGTTCGTAACACCACCACAATACACAGTATTCTTTAGGTATCCCCAGAGCCAGAAATCGCAGTGATATCCGTAGAATAATGAACACGAGGTGTGCATGCTTCAAGGTTTTATCGTCACTGTGCGTGTGTGGTTCGCAATCTCGTCTCCTGACCTTACGGCATATACAGCGCCATCTATCGGTGCGATTTTAAGTTTTTTATTTAAACCGCGCCTAAAAAATTTCCATTGCTTTAGGAGATACTGGTGAAATTTCAGGTCATTTGGATCAGTGGCTCTTTTGTTATAGGTTTTTACTTTCACAACTTTAAAAAAATTACCCTGTATAACATGGTAGCATCCTTTAAGAGTTAAAATATAAAGAGAGTCAGAGATTCGGCTAAGCTCTCCCGCACCTGGAAAGATCTTGAGCCGAATCAAGTTTTCATAATCTTTTATTGCTTCTATAATTTATATCAAATTATTTTTTTTTAACTCATGCCTAACCTTTTCTACTGATGGTTACAAGTTTTGTAAAAACAATGAACATTTCCATTTGCATCTCCTGTATTTTTTAGTCAGGTCACTTTCCTTGTGAGTGAGACGTATGATTCTAGCACGGTTCCTACAATGAAACTACGAATAAAGAGAAATTGACATATCCTCAAAATGGCGAATACTCAACTGAAACCGGATCCGCAGTTCTTGATTATCGCGAGGGAAAAGTTTCACCACTAAATTTGAATAGAAAATACCTTCTTATTGAAATCGCCTTAATTTTTGTCCTAATAAACGCATAAAATATATGTACCTTTTTACTGGTCGAAATTTGTCCCGGCATTAGTCAGACCCTGCGATTACACCATACTATGGCAAACGTAAACAATAATACTTTTGTAAATATAACTAAGTTTGATTACCGTCGGAAAAAAACTTCCACCAGTAAATTTGAGAAAACATTCTGGTTTATTTAAACGTCTTTTTCGAGAAGATTTTCTGCCCTAGATAAGGTACAATTTTCAATTCGTTTTTACTTGTGGAATATTTCTCATGGCTAATCAGATCCTAATCTGATGTAAATAAACCACAGTTGCCATATTGTGACTACCTAGTCATACTTTTCCCTCCCAACTGGTAGCCAATCCACTCTTTGACTCATCCTATTTATTAACAGCTCCATTGCTCCCACTCTGTCTATTTTTTGTATATTTTACTTTCTAAACTGTTGTCCTATTTTTGGATTTTTCTTGCAAATTTTGCCGAAGCCTATCTTTAAAGTTACTTCTATTACAAATGGAAAAATTCGCAATGGGAAATTTTGTTTGGTCAAATGGGCAAGCGGGTGCCCGCTCTTGTAATATGAAGCTTTTTGGTTCTTGCAGTTCGTTTTTATTATATTTACAAACCCGTTTATAGTATTTAAATATTTTTGCGGTTACAGAAACAATATAAATAGATAGCGATACCGGTTTCTTAAGAAATATATTATTTTGCATACTTTACTCTAGATAAGTCGTTTGAGCATCTAACAGGGAAGGTGTGGACTGTAAGATCGCCGTGTGACGATACGTGTGGAGATTTCTTTTATGAAAAATTCACAGAGATTAAAAAATACCTTCTGCCCAAAAAACTGAGTATCTACCATACTTGTCAAATTTCCCTTAAACTTCCGTAAAATGCAAGTTAAATTGACCCAGGTTAAACACGTTTCCAACCAGAAATTTACTAATGAAATTAAGTCAAATAGATTTCATAGAGAAACATGATTTTAAATATATAACGATACATCGAATAAATTTTCTGGTTAGTAACGTGTATAACCTGGGTCAACTTAATTCACATTTTACTTAAATTCAGTTGAATGTTGGCAAGTATGATCCACTCAACACAGTAATGACACGTTTCGTACGCCTCCTTGAATTTTGCAGACCAGAAAATTTTTTGGCACCAGTATTTTCTTATAAAAAATCTCTTCTTAAAAGAAGGCAAGATTTTGCACGTTTAACCTAGATTTCTTTCTCTATGAAAAGATACTGGTAGTTATCCTGGAGAAATAACAGTATCCGTATGAACCATGAATGAGATGATTGTACAGAACATGGAACTATGAATAACGGGGAACTGACCAATCCTCAAAATGATGAAGCTTTAACTGCAACTTGTTTCGCAATGCTTTATTACAGCCGGTGCAATTTTCCACCAGTAAATTTGAATAAAATTTTTCTCCTAATTTAAACGCCTCATTAAATCAGGGTCAGCTAGCTGGGGAGGCCTACCAAATGGCTTAAGCACTCACAAGCCCCACCCAGTGGTTTTCATCTACTACCGCCGTCACCACAGACACACACACACACACACACCCAAAAAAAGAAAAAAGGTCCGGAGGGACCTACAGGAAAGCCAATTGAGAATATTAAGATTAAATATAATATAAATATAATATATACACGATAGAAAGCTCAATTTTTACTGGGCATGTACGAGAGAAATTTAGATATTTGTAATTAATAAGATCATGAGATAATAGATAATAGGATTTTTAAACTTGTTGGAGCGGCAAAAGCTCAATTACTCTGCAAATCTGGGCGTTCTGCAAAAATACAATAAAAGCTACGTATATGTTTACTAAATTAGAAAGAGATTCATAATTTTAAAAATAATGTAGAATATAAAAAAATAGGTAAAATAGTGAATAATTATGATAAATATTATATAATCATATACACACACAAAAGTTCAAAAGTCTATTGTTCATGCAACAGTTCAATTATAGTACAATCGTGTTGTTTGTGGCTAAGAGTTTATTTTGAATTGGTGGTATCTGTCTGTTTGTTAAGATACGTTCTCCTCATCATCTATAAATGGCAAAACGTTTTGAAACATATAATGGTTGTTGCCTCATTAAATCAGAATTTCAGTTGTAATTATGGCCAAAAACATATAGATATTTTTACTGCATGAAGCTTACTTAGGTGATAGGCAGGCCGTGCGCTTCCGCCATATTGCCGCAACCTAAATAACCTCCTTCAGTGACAGTGAAAGATATTATAATATCTGGGCATATTTTCACCAGCTAGATTTTTTTAGAAAAAATAAAAGTATTTTTCTAGAGAAAAATTCGCATCGTTAAACTGCGCGGTTAAAAAAGTCTATTTTATTCACACTAATGTACTGGTATTTTCTTTGAACAATCCGTACTGTGGTCGACCTTTCATAAAACAAGGCGCATTTCATTTCGAATTACTCTGGTTTGGATAAAGATCAAAATTAATATTTCAATATTAATTCAGGAATGTTTATATCTATAAGAATTCCTTTTACATTATAGAATATAAAGTTTGTTTTAAATACTTTAATTTTTACATTTTGTTTTTAATCAAAAGCAGATTTATCTAACTCCTGACAAAACCTTATGTCAAGGATATAAATGTTGGTGTATACCTGTTTAAAATTTTAGGCTTCCAAAAGTTAAATGCTAATTTTGCCGCTCATAAACAGCTAATAAATATCGTCTAATAAGAACTTTTGTGTTGTTGAATACGGAATATAGCACACTTTCGAATGAAATTTATTTCCGAACTATATCCCAATTAAGGAAATTTCTATAACTTTTTTAAAAACTTTGAAGCTTGAATTTTTTAAAATATATGACACCGGCGATAATTTGTTTGCTACAAAAATGTAAACAACTTACACTAGAATAGCACATATGACAATTGATTAAACACAGAAAATTATAAATAAAATAACTATCAAAACGGGAAAAAAAAAAAAAAAAACATTCGTTACCATACTTTCCACGATATGGAAATGTAACAACGAAAAATAAATTTATTATATGTTGAATTTAAAATCAGTATCAAATTACTTTAATTTGGTTTAAAAGTATGTAGGATCAGAATATGCTTGGAATTGTTTTTAATTGTTCACTTTTGACTTTCACATTTCTAAAGCTGAAATAACACGTAATATCCCATCATGGAACATATCAGATATTTCCTCATAAAAAATGATTTTTATAAAGGAAAACGGAAGAACCTTAGGTCGCTTAACTTTAATAATGACAAACTTATTGCTGCTTATATCTTCTATTGTGGATATGAACTACATTTCTACCAGTAAGAGTGTTCTTAAAGTCGCAATTTGTAATTTTGGGGGTTTCGACTACTTTCCAAAAGACTTAGTAACGCTTATGAGCCAAATGTTCCATGGGTTGCTTCCATTTAAGGTTTTCATTAAATCTAAAACGTAACCGTGTTTCTAGCACGGAAGGACCGGCGAGTAACATTAGCAAATGTTATAGATTGTACGTGTCATACGTTGTAGGATTCTCATCGGCAAAGTTTCGATTATTAATGTTTTTTTTTTCACTTCAAAATGTAGCTTGAGAGGGACACAGTCAAATAAATCTAATTAAATTAATCTTGTTTGTAAATTATATTTCTATAGAATTATAAATATACCGGCGTGAATGGAATTTTATTTTTCCTAATAATAATACACGTTTTTTGAAAAACATTAAGCACGTTATTTCATAGTCCCACTTCTTAAATTTGTTGTAAAAATGATTTTACATGCAACTAATATGGATCAATAATTGAATATTTAATATTACTGTAAAGAGAAAATATAAATTACATTGACAGCGGTATTTTTATAATACTACATGAAAATAAACTAGAAACAAGATTATTGTTTTACTCCAAAAACAAATTTACGACCTGGCATCTCTTCCAAAATTCCAAATTATCACGTCTCTCGTAATGATTTTAACAACCGCAACAGCCCGCCACTCATTAGGGGCACGGCTGTAGCCATGGTAGTCTGGACTCGCGGTGAAGTGTGAGCTAGGCGGAAAGTTGCTGTTCACTGAGCATTTGTGATCTTTAAGTAATTTATTTATTAACTGTTAGTAAAATTTTAAATTCTTTTTATTTATTTTTCAATTGAACTCAGAAATTGTTTGCTTGTCCCCCCCCCCCACACACACACACACTAAATTTTTAAGTCTTTTTTCCCAGTACTGCCATGCAAAGTGATATAAGTAAGCGTCCTATCTTAAATAGGAGAAGTAACCGCAAGATTAAAAGCGAGGTCACATCAATCAAGGTCATGCGCCACGTAGCGGATGGAGTACGAACTACAGGTAGATACCTAAATGTTTTCTTTTGCACACCACTAAAATTATAAAGTTTTTTTCATCTTGATTAATAACTAAAATTTCTCTGATAAGGCGAAGAAAACTTCGTGGTGTCAAGTGCATCTGAATGTTCCTCTCGCTACGCCGTTATTTTGCAATAAATGTAGCAAACAACATTCACTTCCATGAGTGACTAAAGATTTAGAAAATACGCGCCACACTAAAATCCCGCGTATGTGAATTATCACTCCGTCCGCAAGGTGGCGCAGCTATGTTAATTTACTCCTCATTCCAGCTTTAAGTTTGTTCGCTTACTTATAACGCTTTGCTGCCATGATTCAGTTCCTGTTAGTTTTCCATAGTATTACTGACGGGAATGTGGGGCAGTGGTCCCAGGCTCCTCGATAAACCGTCAGAAGTCTCACGTGGAAGTTGCAGTGATACTACTAGTTTTATCGCTCAAGAAATACTACCTGTAGAAACAGGTAGTTAAATTTATAAAAAAAATAATTAAAACCTTGAGGCTGTGAATCGCACAACAAACTCTCTTTCACACGTATAATCTGTAACATATTCTTTTGTTTCTCACTCGGTTCTTCCGTGCTAGAAAAACGGTTTAAAAAAACAAAACAAAATGAAAACATTAAACGTAAGCGACACATGCATCATTTGGTTCGCAAGTGTTTTAAAAGGTAGTCGAAACCCAAAAATTTCGAACTGCTATTTTAAGAACAGTTCGTCATTTTTGAAGTTACGATAGCTAAAGTTTCACACGGTATATTTTCGCCCGTTTACCTTTTGAAAAAAGTTTTTTTATGAGGAAATATCTGATATGTTCCATGAGAGGATTTATTCATGTCTCAGATTTGTCATAGGTTTTTCTCTATAAATTCTGTTAATTCTAAGTGATATATGAAGCATTTTTGCATTATGGAGTACGGTGATTTTAATCACATTTATGAATTTTAAATATAAATGCTTAACAAATAGAAAAATAAGGCAGTAACCTTTATTTTTATTTTTTGAAAAAGAAGCACGTTATTTTTATGTTTCACTAGTTAATTCGTTTAAAAATGATTTTACATGCAGCTATCATGAAGCAATGACAGAATATTTTACATTGCTATTAGGAGCACTTCACACCGGTATTTTTATAATACTACAGAAAAATAAATTACGAAAAAAATTAAATGAATCAGTTCATTCTGTTCGAATTGTGTCGCTCTCGAAATACTATCTCTGAAAATAGGTAGTTAAATTTAAAAAGAAAAATTAGTAATTAAATCTTTGCGGCTTAGAATCATGCAGCTACCTCTTTATCATACGTACAATCTGTAGCATCTACCACTATTGTATCTCTTCCGCATCAGAAACACGAGAATTTTTAAGGCAGAATAAAAACCTTCAATGTGTGCAACACATGTAACATTTGATTCGTAATCCTTACTAAGTGTTTTAAAAAGTAATCGAAACCCCCAAAATTGCGAATTTCTGCTTTAACCCCTTGGGGACGAGCGACACGTATACGTCCCGGAAATAGGCCTAAGGATCCTCGTTTATCCTCACCAGTAAAATTTTACTGTAAAATTTGCCTTATTTAATCCGAGCATTTTCCCGATTTGAATAGGCACAAACTTCTGTTTTTTAAAACCGGTAGCAAAGTAATAAACATTTCGTAAAAGGCTCCCGTCACGAAGGGGTTAAGAACACTCTTATTGGTGGAAATACTGCGCATATCCCCAGTAGGAGATATAAGCAGCAATATGTTTATCATTGCTGAAGTTACGATAGCACATTTGTGTATTTTAAATATAAAGGATTAAAAATAATATAAAAATAAGGCAGAGAATTTTTGTTTTCAAAATTTTGAAGAAGAAGCAAATTATTTGAACGTTTCGCTACTTAATTCGTTCTAAAAATGATTTTACATGCGACTAGCATGAAGGAATAATTGAATATTTTATATTGCTATTAGGAAAAATATAAATACACATTACACCGGTATTTTCATAATATTACAGAAAAATAAATTACAAACAAGAAATAACGGGTTAGTTAATTTGCTACGAGCTCTGGAAAGAGGTTGTTAAATTATGAAAAAAAAGATAATAATTAAAACTCTGTGGTTGAGGATTCTACGACAAACTTTTTTTCACACGTAACATTTACTACTGTTACTAGCCCGGCTCTTCCGCGCTAGACACTCGGTTACTCTTAAGGCAAAATGAAAACATTAACCCCATTAACGCTCGAATTAAATTGCGGTTTAAAATTCAAATTGCTTATTGGCACCACTTTTGGAAAAAGAAATATTCACCTTATTTAATGACAGTTAAAACGATACTAAAATAAAGCCAATTACACTATTTTAGAAAACTGGTGGGAATCGAACAATCTGAGTAAAAGGCACAGCCCGTGAATATGACGGGAGCGAGAATTAAGGGGTTAAACGTACGCAACACATCTAACTTTTAGTATGTAATCCTTGCTAAGTGTTTTACAAAGTAGTCGAAACCCACAAAATTGCGAATTTCTACTTTAAGAACACTCTTATTGGTGGAAATACTGCTCATATCCACCGTAGGAGATATAAGCAGAAAAAAGTTCGTCATTTCTAAAGTTACAATAGCTAAAGTTTCACAAGGTGTATTTTCGTCCGTTTTCTTTTTGAAAAATGTTTTTATGTGGAAATACCTGATACGTTCGATGATAGAATTTATGGACGCCACACTTTTGCTTATTAATACTTAAAATTTAAAATGATATTTGGAGCGATTATACACTGTGGAAGATGGATTTTATAAACCCTTGACGGGCGGTGGGATATATTATATCTCACCTAAGTTTAAAGACGATTTGCACCAAAAAAATTTAATTAAGTTTTACGTTTAGAGATTTGGAGGAAAAATGTTGAAAAATTGATTTTCTTTATTTTGAAATATTTTTTTTTTCCAAATTTCCGGTGGGAATTCAACATTACAGAAACGCAATTGCTTTCCCCTCAAAGGGTTAATCACATTTGTAAATTTTAAATATAAAGGCTTAAAAAATAATATAAAAATAAGGCAAACAGCTTTTGTTTTTCGAATTTTTCAAAATAAAAAACGTTATTTCAAAATTTCACTACTCAATTTGCTCTTTAAAAAATTGATATTGCACGTGCATAGCTACCAAATCATCTGCTTTTTTCGTACCACAAAAATTTAATAAAAAATTTTACCTTATTTAATCGGCAGATTACGTCGATTTTAAAAGTTAAAATTTACTATAAAATTTTTATGGTACAAAAAAGCGTAAGATGTTGGCAGCTATGCATGCAACTAACATGAAGTAATAATTGAATATTTTACAATACTATTAGGAAAAATAAAAATTCACTTCACACCGGTATACTTATAAATCTGTTTAAAAATATTTTACAAACAAGAGCATTATAACTAGTTCCTTTTGCATGTCTGTCTCGTTCTCGTGTTGCATTTTGAAGAAAGTAAAACATCGTTGGTAATTAAAAGTTTGCTATGGAGAAGTAAGCATTCTTATGTTATGTGATGTTTATGGAAAAATATTATTGTATCATTTTTTTTTAATATTTAATGAAATAAAAATATAAATTATTAAATTAAATATAAAGTATAAAATGTAATGATAAACAATAATAAATAGAAAATGATAAATAAAAAATTTCAAATTAATAATAAATTTCAAATGAAAATAAAATCATATTACACTGTTAGAACTGTGCAGTGATTCGATCGTTTCTATAGAAAACGTTTAAATAACCGTACTTTCTCTATTTGGACCATAATATCGGCAATAATAATAAGCTCGACGTAGCAATGACCGTTTGGTAGCTTCGCGGTGTCTTTAATTTGTATAATTTCCCTCTTAAATTTGTCCAGTTCTATATTCTTTCAACCTGGCTTCCGCAAAAGAGTCGGAATAAAAGTAGAATAAAGGGCTGCGGACGGAAGAGGCCTCTGACCTCGGCGGTTGTCCATGTATGTGCAACTTCATAATAATATTTAAATATAAGTTAAACTAAAACCTTCGTGGCGTTAAAATTCATTTCACACTAGAACCGAAGTTATAGGTGATTTTGATGAGGGTCATTTTTCGCCCGTCAGCCCTTTGATGTAACATACATTTTTCATAACAAATAAGAAAAAAATATCTTTTGAATGAAAATTATATAATTAATGGGATAAATATAATATATAATTAAGCATGTATTATGTACGTTAATGAACCTAAATAGTATTGTCATTAGTTTTAATCCATATACTAAATAGTAAATACAAATCTAAATACAAAATTAAGATGAGTGGAGCTTATTACGACTATTATTTCAATATATGAAAGAAATATCGGAAATAATCAATAACTAAAAATGAGTACAATTTCATGCGCTTCCGGCAATGTTTTTTAGATTAGTTTTCCTCCTTGATTTTTGTACCCAAACCACTACTGGGCCATCCAGCGTTGGCGTCTTGCAGTGTATGAGCATATTCAAGAATTGGTTTTAAACTTCGTTTGAGGCGGCATTAAGCCAGAAACCATGATACGGAAGAAACACGTGCACAACATTCTACGACCCAGCATTACATTGACAGTACCATTGTGTGGTGTTGATTCACTCTTTTTTGTATATTATTGTTTTTAGCATTTGTGGGTCGTGATCGTAACAGAACTCGAAGGACAGAATCATCTTCACGATGTATTAAAAAAGAGCAAATATCTTCTTAATTTAAGTGTTCTTGGGTATAAGATTGGCTTTGTTTAAGTTGCTATAGCCCAAGACTTATTTTTCGCAGCTCATCACAAGTTAGGCGTGGAAAATCTTGAAGATTTGTATCAGTTAGTTTAGTCCAGATCTTCTTTTGCTTGCACATTGTACAGAAGATGTTATTAATATTTTTATTACATTGAATTATGTGGAATGAACACCATTAGAGATGGCTAGTTCTAAACTTTACAAGTAACACTGCCAAGCTGGTCGAGATGACATCGTTTTCTAGGAACGCATTTTAGACTTTACTAGTTCAAAATTATAGTTAAAATCACACATGGATATTTCCATTACAGTACAATAATCGATCTCGGAAAGCTGAACCGGTGTGTCAAAATCGAGAAGTCTGTTCTTTGCTACTATTCTGATATTGTTTAAAAGGCTTTCAATATATTTTTTTATACATTTGATGTATTCTCACTTCCAGGGCGTAAAGCTTCAAGAGCCAACTCTCTGAATACCAATCCCGTAATATGAATTATACAGCATCGTTTTCCCGACAAATTATAGATTGCAGTTTCTATAAATGTTTGAGTTTGAGCTCTTATTGGTACAGTCACGAAGAAGTTATTACGCTTATATATTATACAACACGTGTTAGAGTTGTGGGAACAAGATAGTGTTAAATTTATATTAGGTTTCTTATTTGTGGTGTGGTCGGCAGTAGTCCCTGACGCACGATCTCTTACTGTTACCACAGAAAAAGAAATAGGAGTATTTCGAACCCGAAGCACATGAAATGCATATGATCTGCATTTAGAGCACAACTTAGAACCATCCTGTAGATCTCAGTTTTTAAAACTTTTAAGTATGGATATAACTTTTGAGTTAGAAAATATACGAAAATCACTATTTGTTTTTCGCCATGTTTTACAACAATCACACGGACTTCCAGGAATTATTTATTTTTAAATTCTTCAATAAATATTTACAACAGTTTTAGAACACACCATTGACATGTGAACTATGTATATACTTTTTAAGCGCAGCAAAAAATACCTGAGCACGCTCCGATAGCAGTGTAATGAAAATATTCGCCTTGAGAAATGATGCTCGCACGAAATATATTTTTCTCTAATAGGTAGAAGCGCAAGCTGAACCTAAATAAAATAATGCTCATATGAAAGCTTATAAAGAGTATTATTATTGCAAATAAAAATTAATTTTTTTCATGGAACGTTTCTTAATGTAAAAATAATTCAAAGATGAAAAAAATGTACGAAAAAGCCGAAGCACTCTATTTTCGGGCTATAATGTCCATGAATTATTATTGTATTTAGCAAGTAAATTTCATATTGTAAAAAAATACATATATTTAAGTAAAGGAAAACACTGAAAAGATTTCGGAAACCGAAGCTTTTTTTTCGCGTGTATGATGGGCGAAGAACAGTCCTTATCAACCCTTCTCCTTTCTATACTTAACCACTTCTTACACGAAAGCAGCTCGGGCAAGAAGAGTTTGCTTTCTTCGTTATTAAAATCTCTTGTATACTAGTTATTTTTATGTTTTATCTTCAGTTAAAAGATTGGCAACCACTTTTTTTTATTTTACAATCCAAATATTTTAGTAAAGAAAAAGTGGTTAGTTTATTGTGTAAAAAAAAAAAAAATAAATAAATAAATAAAAATAAATAAAAAAACTGTTATGAGATTAAAGTTACACATAACAATGAGTAATTAATGTTTAGAACAAATCCTATGTATTTCAACAATCGTCAGGCATTTATCTGGCGATTAGTGTTCAAAAAGATAAAGTTCGTGGATTTAAAATTGGCGTAGTTTAGAGTTCACAGATTTTGAAAATTCTTTTCTAAAAAAGGGCTAAAATTTTCATTACCGTGTAGTGTCTGCCTACTTCTATAACATCAGATATGCCCTTTCATTTCCAATATCCATTTTTATCTAATGTTAATAGATTTCCCGTTGTATAAAAACTTCTTTAACCCTAGATCTACCGGGAATTTTATTCAAGTTTTAATAAAACGTTCTACACCAGAATTTTTATTTAAAACTATTTAACTTATTTATTTACCTTATTTTTGTCTGGTTTATATACTTAGTTTATTTTAAAGAAATTTCTGGTTTGAATGAATATTTTGTATGTACCTGTCGGGTCCAATGGACCCGTCTGGTAAACGGAGGGTTAAGCGAAAAAATAAATCGATAATTTAAAAAGGTAAATATTTTTTGCCCTTTAACCATTTCGGGACGTCTGATGCATATAGACCGGGCGGCGGCGACACAAATGATTGCGTCATCGAGTTAATTAATTCTTAATTCAACCCTTATTTCATCTTGAATGTCGACTCGAAGCAATATATATGGTTATGTAATGCAAAATATTATGCTTATAGGGTTTCAATTGTACATTATGACGTGTATTTATGTTATAGATTTTAGTCTGCCGGGGGTTTCTACCAGGATTTTCGCAGACAGACCAAAATATTTTTAAAAGACTTTATTTTACCTTTAATCTGGCACTGGTATCATCCCGTAACTCAATGACGTGATAGCGAAGCAAAAATGCCGAGTTGGCTCCCGCTGCTGCTCATATCGTACCAAGAAATATCGAGGCAGATCAGTCATTCCTTAATCTACTTTTAATAATCTTGTCCTACATGAAGATTTCAAGTCGTAACTCGATGACGTGTTAAAACTGCCAAAATTAAGAATTGGCACCCCGCTCTGCTCATCTCGTATCAAGATATGGCAAGCCAGGCTGAAATATTCTTATTTTACTCATATGTACCTTTAATGTGCCAAATTTGCAAGCCGTAACTTGATGACGTGAGTATACCGACAAAATTAAGAATTGGCGTCTCGCTCTGCTTATCGCCTACCAAGATATGACGAGGCAGACTGATATATTCGCATTGTACAAATCGGTATGTTTAATGAGCCAAAAGTTCAAGCCGTAACTCGATGACACGATAGTACTGTCAAAGTTAGGGAATTTGCGCCCCGTTTGTACCAAGATATGCCGAATCAGTCATTTTCTCACGTACTGTTATTAAGCTTTTCGTAAACCCTCAATTCATCTTGAAAGGCGATTCGAAATAATATATATGGCAATGTAATGTAAAATATTATGTTTATAGGGCTTCGATTGTACA